>QARZ01041074.1:99684-164256 GCA_013407115.1 Glycine latifolia
TGTATTGCACATTTAAAGTCGGTTTTTTAAAATAACCGACTTAGATTTTACAAATTTTAAATAAAAAAAATAAAAAAACAAACATGTACATACGGGTATACAAAGTCAGTTATTTTAAAAAACCGACTTTGTATACCACATTTAAAGTCGGTTTTTTAAAATAACCGACTTAGATTGTATAAATTTTAAATAAAAAAAAATTAAAAAAACAGACCTGTACATGCAATGTGATAAAATACTTTTTCAGTTTTAAATTGAAGGTTGCTAAATATTCTAAATATTGCGAAAACATTATAAGCTTATCTGATTGCAATTTCAGCTTAATCAATTTAAAAGATAACAACTAAAAACCACAATAACTGAATGTCCAATCCAACACTATAATTTATATTGAAGTGTTAGAATAAATTCTAAAATCCAAACAGAAACCACTATACAGCTGGGCAATAAACTCATATCAAAATCTTGGATATATATAACTTCAGCACTGCTAGCATTGAAATCCCTTAATGCTTTCGTTTCACATGCTGCAATCAGAAAAAATTGAAAACATGGTATTGTCACAAATGGGGAGAAAATTGGCACACAGAATTATAGATTACATGTGAATTCATGCTTACCCATTAATGAACATAAAAGAACTAAGCAAGCAATCAGTGAGAAGACATAGGTGGTGGTTTGTATTTTGTAGGAAAATTTAAATGATTATAAGAATGGTTATTTTCCAAAATTACTGTATTGCTAAAATTTCATATTAAACCACTCTCATTTTACTTGTTTTCATTTGGGAATTTAGACAAATAGGTAACAGGCAAGTGTAGAAAGCAATAATTGTGGGAGAAAAGAAATTGGGGACAGAGGATACCAATTTTCTTGTCCTCCAAACTTGTCGTGCACGAGCCTCCTTTCGCATTTGGGGCATCATCTTGCAAAACCAATGAATGCATAAACATGTTCAGTTGGGGTCAAAGGAAAGATACAATTTTTTAATCTGCTATTCGGATAGCCATGGCTGAGTGTACGCGTACTCTGCTATTCGGATAATTTTTTAATCTTTTTTAGATTATGTTTTTCTCTGTCTTAAGAATACAATCAAAACATCACTAACATATTTAGAATAAATAATTTATTTTAAAGTGCTAGCTGGAAGTTTTAAATTGGGTAGGCAAGGTAGAAAATACACGTTCATTGACTTGATATGCATTTTTCAATACAATATGTGACACCTCACAATTCACTGCCTATATATTTTACTGTAAGTTTGCATGATTTTCTCACCATTACTCTTCTCACTTATGATTCATTTAGAATAATTTTTACGAAAAAAATTATTGTATGTGCACAATTGGTTGCAATTTACACGAACAGTTTTTTTTTTTTTTTGTAAATACATAAGAGTATTTCTATAAAATACAATTTTTCTAATGCAATTTTATCATGTTATTTTTATTTAATTCAATTTAGGCTACGAGAGGAAGGAAAAAAATAGGCAAGGACAATACTTTCCTATCTCTCTTAAGCTATATTTAGACTGATAGAAAAAATAAAGAAAATTGAAATATAATTATATTCACATTTAATGTGATTAGAATAATAACTAAAATTATATTCACGATAACTAAAAATTAAAAAAACCAACTAGGAAAAAGCTTTTACCTATCAAAACACCAGTTTCTTAAACTATAATAGTTGATAAATTTGCATTTTAATTTAGTAATGTATTCCAGCAGTTACATCTATTATGATCCCATACTATTTAAGCAATATAAAATACAGAGTCTCGTGCTAAAATAAAGAAAAGCTACAAATTACATTAAGAGACATAACATTTGCATTTCACAATGTATTGTTCATTGGTGGCAACAAAATCCTCTGCCATGGCAATTAAACAGTATCAATGAGAGAATCAGTCTGAGAAAAAACCTGGTCAAAGTCTACAAGAAGAAGCTTGCCAATCCCTGATCTCAAGAGCATAGAAGCAGCATGACTACCAACACCTCCAAGACCAATAACCACTACATATGATGCAGTCATTTTTTGCTGAGACTCAGAGCCAAAAAATTGAATGTTCCTAGTCACAGCATTAACATTCCACCCCAAAGCAGTTTGATTAATAGAAGTCCATTAAAAGATAGATATATCAAGAAGGTTCCATCCATGTATACCCAATGTAGATAATGTCTTAAGTGAAAAAAATGTAAAAAGAGCAAATCTAAAAAAGGTATTTAAGCATTATGGGAGATTGGTAGTGCCAAATATAAAAGAGAAGAAAACTCCCCCCAGCCAAACCAATCAAAATACAAAACCCCAAAATTTTTTGGTTTCTCTCGTGTCAGCTATGAACAAGTGTCCTCAAGGCAAACAAGTAATTTCTTAGTTAACTATCAGCAATGAAAGGAAAACAAAGCAAAGAAAGAGAGAAGGTGTGAGGCTGTGAGATGAATATGATGACTAATTAATGGCACTGACCTGATAGAGTTTCCATCAGCTTGAAGAGCATGAGGCTTCGAACCCAACTTCATAAACTTCATTGCTATTTTTGCTCTCTTTCAAAGCAAAACCAAACCAAATGTGTTTGAGACAAACACAATGCACAAATGGACTTTAAAAAAAATTGAAATCTCAAGTCAAGTTGGCATTGCAGGAAATAAGGTAAAAAAAGAAAGAGAAAAGAAAGGTAGACAGGGTGGCAAGTGGCTCATCATCAGGTGTGGTTGGCATTGCAGGAAATAATAATACCATTTTCTGAGTATCACGGGTCCATATATCAAAGCAGCATCCAGTTCATTATCTTTTTTAAGTTTAAAAAAGGAAATGCTAGAATTTAAAAATTTCTCTTATTAAACCCTGTTATGACCAACACTCACCCACATTTTGTAGTAGTGAAGTAAGCATCAGCCTCCTCCCTATCAGAGATCCAAACCCCTGTCCAGTTTGCCATTCATGTGTCACCCGAATTCCAGTTCCTCAGATTGCCCATGGGATCAATCAACCATAATAATCCATTTATCCCAAGCCATTGTATGCCTGTAACGTTATAAGAGAAACAAACATAAGTTCATAAGGAAACCATATAATTCTATTTGTGTTTAAAAAAACAAAGAAATCTAAAAAATCAGCACCCCCCTCAAGAAAACAGAAGACATTTCTAATTAAAGAAAAAATATTGCTTGCATCTGAATCTTTAACATGACTGCTATGGCAATCACTTTTTTTATTGTTATCACTAAAGAGGAAACTAAGACAATGGAGTTTTTCATTTCACGAAGCAATACTAAAACAAAGAAGCAATGTTTAGCCCAGGAATTTCAAACCAGGCATTTCCAATGTTAACAATATAGAAGATTGAATGTATGCACTAGATATACATATAGTAAATTTACAAACACCAATACAAAAATATCAATACCTTTAACCAGAACTTTCATCTCAATAACCTTTTAAGATTCCAGAACAAGGAGCATATACCAAAAACAGAAAGCACTTCATGCAGTGTTGTGTTCTATCACTTTATCAGTGCTACCTTAATTTTCTCTTAATAGTTAACAATGGATACCATAAAGAATACATAAGGATATCCATGCAAGTATCATAGAACAAGATTTGTGAACCACTTCTCTTAGTAATTTTTTTTGGAAAGAAATAACTGGTAAGAGATATTAGCTGACAAAATAACAAAGAAAACAGTAAAGAATATGGATTGTGCATGTGATGATGGCATCCCAGGGTCAGATTTCAGGGTTGAAGGCCGTTCCTAATTCAGTATATATTTGAGCAAAACAGAAAGCATAACATTCAGAACAGTCCCTGCTGTAAACCATAAGGCTTCTGCATCATGCATCCAAAGAATGAAACAGCCAAAGAGGACAGTTACTATCCACTTGCTCTGTAAACAATAGCACCAAATGTGTCAGCTTATAAAAATATAGTTAAACTTTAATGTTGAATTAATTTATAGTGAGCATTCCTTAAGATGGGAATTCAAACAGATTAGTGGTTCAATACAAGCAATCCAATCATCTTAAACTCAATTTTATAAGTCTAAAAGGTTTATCTTTATATCTTATGAAAAGCTTGAGAAAGAATTTTTTGTATATACAACTTTGCTAAACAATATCATGGAGGCAAACTCCATGGTCACCATTTTCTGCTTAATGGAATTTTGAAAGAAAAGCTAGGCTTCAAGGTAGATTTCTTTTTTTCTAAAACTTGCCTTGTAAACAATGAAATTGCCTTGTAAGTGATGTTCATTTATTATTTTCTGTTATATTATCTGTCATATATTACCTTTTGTTTCTCATTGATGTCAATGTGATCGAATTTGGGATCATTTGACATTGCAGCTTCTCTATAACTATTTATACAATAGGCAAGTTGATTAATTATTGTACCCCTCTCCATTTTTTCCTTGTAACGCTCTTCAATTGGATCACCTTGCTGCAATCATGTAAATATCCATTAAGATGGCAAAAACTAAAACAAAAATATATACAATAGGCAATGTATACACCTTTAGTTTCATCTTGACCATCCTCATATAGCCAGTCTTCTACCTCCTGAAGTTTAGTAGTAAATGCTTCCCTCTCTGAATCAATGACAAACTCTTGGTATTTGTCAATAAGCTGAAATGATAACAAGAAATTAGTTTTAGTCATAATAAAAAATAAAAAATTTGACCTCAAATAACAAGAAAACCATGGCGATCTTCACCTTCTTTCTCATGTCATAAACATAAGCCTCAACTGCATTTTTCTTATCTTTTGTTTCCTCCATGATGGCTGCTACGTGATTAACTAATAGAAGATGATGATAATGGTTAATGTATTTACCTCTTTTTCGTTGTTATTATTAGTCCTTCCAATATTTCCAATTTCTTCTCATTTAAAAGTTCTAGGAAAGCATGTCATTTATGGGCGAAAGAGGATGAAAGAGTGTCAATACAGAATGTTCAGTATCATAGTAGCATAAAAAGTGTTGTCAGCACCTGAGGGTGGACGAATGAAGTCGCGTGTCGAGGTTAACAGCTTTATTGAGGTCGACCAAAACTTTAGACTTACGAACTAGGATGATTTTGGCGTAGTTTGGATTTATGAACCTGCAAGTTACCAAGGACGAACCTCGGACCAAGGGCGGACCTTGGATTTTGTAAAGTGCCAAGGGTAGACCTTAGGTTTTATAAAGTACCAAGGGCGGACCTTGGGTTTTATGCCAAGAGAAGTTCCCAAGCTCAGATCGCGTTGATAGATGAACCTGGACAAGGTAGTCCGAGTTGTGAATGCTGAGCGGTCTCGGGCAGACTATTTTGTCTTTTAGTAAATAAGACTAATCTCGATAGGTAAGTGAATCATTGAGAATAATGACAAATTCGATCATAGCGAGTAAATGAAGAGTTAAGGCTGATGACGCGTGCCACCCACGCACTATCACCCACGCAGTAGTGGGTGAATGTTGTGACACGAATTTTTAGGGGACGTTTCAAAATCCTCCAATAACTGTCGATGTACACTTGTACCTTTAAATAGAGGAGTTTTTTGTGATTTTCACGCTATTCTCGTGTCTCTGAGTCTTCTTCTTTATACTTGTTGCTTCCATTTTCTTTCAAGGTAACTAGAATGTCTGTCTCACCTGCTTCTGATTCTGCTTTAGGCATGGGTGGTAGTGACTCCGGTGGCTCAGTAGAGCAGCACATTATGCCTGAGGTCATCTCCGTGGGTGACTCTTCGGAGGAGAATACCTATGGAGAGGTTTCTGACGGCTCATCTTCTTCCTCTGAGGAAAGGATGAGTTTTCGTCAAGCTGGTGAGGGCACTTCTCATCCTCGCTAGCAGGCAAGGATGGATGATCCTCTGCCACTCGCCGTCATCCCTGCTCCTTCTCTGGGAATGATGGGGCAGAGTAGCCATGGAGGTGTTAGAACCTCTTCACGCATGCGTCGCAACCCTAGTGCTGGCTCCCTACCGACTGGTCCAGCCATTCGTGGCTATGAGTGGGTAAGGGAGGACGTGTTCAAGTACCATTCCTCCATAGCTTCCATTATTTTCGTAAATGTGCTTCGTTCGACGTTGCAAATGACGGCTCCTTCGGATGCTGGCAAGGTCATCGTCGAGCCCTGTGGGGAAGTTGACTTTCCCTGCTTGAGGGCAATGTCGGGCTCTCTGCCCTTCCTTTTCATGTATCGATGCCTCTTTGAGGTGTTGGGTATTGTCCTTCCCTTCTCTCCCTTTCAATGTGCTCTGTTGGAGTACTTGAATGTGGCCCCTTCCCAACTTCACCTTAACAGTTGGGCAGTGGTGCGGGCCTTCGAGATTTTATGTTCTCATCTGCACATTCGTGCCATTGTTCCTCTCTTTTGCTTTTTCTTTTAGACCAAGCTGTCCGGGAAGGTTTCTTGGATCTCCTTGCACAGTGTTTTGAAAAAGCTATTCGAGGTAGACACCAACGTCTTCCGCCGCTTCAGGGACTGGTTCTTCAAGGTCCACGAAAGTGGTGTCATGGCTGACGGGTTGCCATTAATGCACAATAGGGATGGGGAAGCCGGCTTTCCCTTCTACTGGTAAGCTGACCCTATCAGGTTCAGGTCCTTTGATGAGGACATGCTGACCCTTAGCGAGAGTTCTGACAAGGAAACCTTGGAATTGTTGCCGGCCTCCTTGGACACGCGAGCTATATTAGCGCTGCCTTCGACAAATGACCCTTTTGCCACACTGGATGGTATTCTTTCTTCCTTCTAACTTCTATTTTTTTTATGTGCGAACCTTGACACTTGCATGTTTTTTGTGTTTTTGCAGGTATCATGGGCGATTTTCGATAGAGATCATTGATACGTAATCCAAGTGGGGAGGTCATGCCACCCCCTGTTCCCTCCCCGGTTGAAGAAGAGGGTCGACCCACTGTCCGGGTTGGCCTTTCTGAGTTACCCGTTGCGTTCCCCGGCCCGTCCCCTGTCGAGTTAGCAAAGAGAAAAAGGGATGAGGGTGCCAGGACGTCTGGTCGCAAGAAATCTCGGGCCACCCACTCCTCGTGGCCTTCGTGCACTGAGGGAAGCTGCCAGGATGATATCGACTTCGCCTCCTCCTACCCGAGCTCCTTCACCTGCTGCTGCTTCCACTGCACCTGTTGTTGTGACCCCGGCTCCACCTGCTGTATATGCTACTATACCTTTTATAGCTGCCGGGATGACTCCGCCTACCTCCCGTCCAGTTTCCCCTGCAGTTACTATTCGAGCTCCTTCTCTACCTCCTCCATCTGCAATGCCACCACCTGCTGCTCGTCCTATCACTCCTTTGGAGTTTCTAAGTGCTCCAAGGGAGGTTGACTCATTGTAAGTGTCGGGCATAGACTTGACCGAGGGCTGCCGACCTCGTTTAACAGAAATTTGATCAGGTCGGTCGACACTCATCGTTCACTTGAAGCTGCTGAGTTATTTCTGCAAAGGGGTCGTGCTATCATCAAAGAACATCGACAAGTGCATCAAGAGGCTATGAACAAGGCTGCCTCTTTAGAGCAGGAGCACAACAAGATGAGGGCCACTGTCCGTGCTGCTTGGCGCTTAAAGCATAGTAGATTGAATAGCGCGTCGATAGCCCTTGCTGAAGTAGTCAAATGTAACCATTAGCTATCCACCAGGACTGGTGAGGCTTTGTCCAAATTGCTGGGGACTAGGCTTGATGGTGATGAATTGGTCGCTCTTGGCCAAGCAACTACTGCTAAGGCTGACAAGGCTTTGGCCGAGAAGGAGAAGTTGGCGAAGAAGGTGGCCGAGCTAGAGGCCAAGCTGAAGGATGCTAAGGGTGGACTCGCTGCCGAGATAGAGCTTGCCGAGAAGGTAGAGGAGTCTAGAGGAAAGACTAAAGAAGGCTAACGTCGAGCTCAACACTGAAATGTTAGTCAACAAAGAGCTTGACGAGGAGCTGGAAATATATAAACGAGAAGCCGTGGAGCAGCATGAGAGGGGCTTCTTCAAGGCGGTGCGGCGTCAAACTGGTCTCTCTGTGAAGGACCTTGACTTGGGTCGATTTGATCCTTTCAAGGATGTGAAGGATGGCGCCTTGGTCGATGAAGAGGAGCTCGGTTTTGTCGAGGAGTCTGCTAGTGACGCAACTGATGTATAGGCTGCTTTGTTTCTTTTTGTACTTTTGGCCGGGATGGCCATGTAAAGTTTCTAAATGAAAATATTTCTTGTTTCTTCATCTTCGTCAATCTTTTTACATTGCCTGCTACACTTGCATAATATTTATCATCAAACCAAGTTGCAGTAATGTCTCGTTGTTCAAGTGATTTGACGTATCAATATTGCTTGCCGAATTATCAAGTGTTTGAAATAATGTCGGGTTATCAAGTAATTGGAGTGATTCCGGGTTCCTGTTTTGATGAAATAGCTAATTCTTTAACTTTGCTTTATTTGAGGTTCTCATTGTTGATACGTGCTAAGAGTTTATCTTAGATTTAGAAACATCAAGTTTTGACCATGGACATCCTGGCCACGTGTTTGCCAATTGTTGAGTTTCTAACCTGGCTTGTTGATATTCCGCATAGAAAAAAATACCAAGAGTGCTTCTTGGGTTTACAGTGTCGAGGGTGGACTCTTCTGTCGAGGTTACCACCAAATAAAAGTACCAAGAGTTTCTTGGGTTTGGATTGTAGAGGGCAGACCTCAAGCAGCTATTCCTGCAAAATAGATGATTCTATGGTGCTAGGATTCCATAGGAATTAGTACCAAGAATATTTCTTGGGTTTTAGTATGCCAAGGGAGCCTTGGGCTTTGATACATCAAAGATTCCTCCTTGATTTTTGTATGGCTCGTATTCCTGAATGAATAGAATTTATGAGCACTAAAATCATCAAGACAAAGCTTTAAATACATCCTGTTTCCATAATGGATAATGGGGTGACTACGAGGTTGACCACGGATGGTCCTCGAGCTTTGCAAGTTATCTGGGACTATTGATAACTATACCGGTCAAAGATAGACCTTGCTGAAATCTAATGATTGCTATGGTTGACCGCGTCGGGGTTCCATAGTTTGTAATAATACCAAGAGTTTTCTTGGGTTTAAGAGACTGAGGTCGGATCCCGATCTTTGTGTGCCAAGCATTCGTCTTGGACGTTATGTTCCTGAGAACTTATATTCCTGCAAGGAAAAAATATGACAATGATAGCATATGTCGAGGGTAGACATAGTTGTACCTTATGTCTGTCAAAGTTGATACCAGTGGAGTTGTCCATGTTGGGTTTTGTTTTTACCAAGACATGGTCTTGGGTTTTGGAGCTGCTGAGAGCATACCAGTGGTGCGTCCACCCTGGATTTTAGGGAGGTTGACCAAAGCTTTAGGGTTTACGAGCCTTGACGATTTACCGTAGTTTGGTTTTATGGACCTGTAAATGGCCAAGAATGGATTCTTGGGTTGCCAAGATGGATCTCGGTCTTTAGCAAGTTCAACCAGTTAGATGGATTTATGAACCTTCTTCCGAGGATGGACCCCGGGTCTTCATGTCGAGACGGATCCTGGACTTAGTAAGGTCCACCAATTACATGGATTTATTAACCTTCTTCCAAGGACGGATCTCGGACTTCATAAGGTCCACCAATTACATGGATTTATTAACCTTCTTCTGAGGACGGACCTCAGGTCTTCCTTCTGAGATGAATCCCGGGCTTTATAAGGTCCACCAATTACATGGATTTATTAACCTTCTTCCGAGGACGGACCTCAGGTCTTCGTGCCAAGACGGATCTCGGACTTCATAAGATCCACCAATTACATGGATTTATTAACATTCTTCTGAGGACGGACTTTGGGTCTTCATGCTGAGACGAATCCTGAGCTTTATAAGGTCCACTAATTACATGGATTTATTAACCTTCTTTCGAGGATGGACCCCGGGTCTTCGTGCCGAGACGGATCCTAGACTTCGTAAGGTCCACCAATTACATGGATTTATTAATCTTCTTCCGAGGACGAACCTTAGGTCTTCATCCGAGACGGATCCCAGGCTTTATAAGGTCCACCAATTACATGGATTTATTACATGGCTTTATAAGGTCCACCAATCATATCTTAACAGTAGTTGGCATCTTCAGTGAGTGATGAAGGCCGTCTTTTCTTCGTCTGGGGTGTGCATTCTGATCTGATTGTAACCGGAATATGTATCCAGGAAACTTAAGATGTGAAACACAGACGCCCCGTCGACCAGTCTGTAGATGTTGGGTAATGGATATGCGTCCTTAGGGCATGCCTTGTTGAGGTCTGTAAAATCTGTGCACATGCGCCACTTGCCACTTGCTTTTTTGACCATGACAACGTTGGCGAGCCAGGTAGAATACCTAACTTCTCTAATAAAGTTGGCCTTGAGCTATTTATCTACTTCTTTTTTGACTGCCTTTCGCCGTTCTTCTCCCATATTCCGCTTCTTTTGTGCTATTGGTTTGGCCTGTGGACGTGTAGCCAGCTCATGGCATATGACATAGGGTCAATGCCGGGCATGTGAGACGGTTGCCAAGCAAACAAAGATGCATTTTTGTGGAGTACGTAGGCTAGATGTCTGTACTCGTGACTGGTTAGCTTCTTGCTATGCTGCGTGCACTGTTCGGGTTTGGGCCCGAGTTGCAGCTTAACTAATTCTTTGATCGGTTTTGGTTTTTTGTCAAGATTATCATCGCGCGGATCCATGTCAAAGGTATCATCATGGTGAGCTGTCTGGTAGACTGTTAGAGTATAGGGGATAGACTCTCTGTCTACATTCATGACCCGGGTAGTTCCCCCCGAAGTGGTACCATGTCTGTCTGACCTCCTGTTAGAAGGATATGGTAACACTTTTAGGCTTTCAACGTAACACTATCTAGCCTGCTTCTAGTCTGCTTTCACAGTGACAATTTCCCCTGTCATGGTCGGGAATTTCATCTTTAGATGAGGCGTAGAGACGATAGCACCCAGCTCGTTGAGAGTCTTTCTACTGATCAGGACAAGGTATGATGTATCAGCATCCATAATGTTGTATCTGATCGTAAAGGTCCTGGATAGTGAACCTTGACCAAAGGTGGTCATTAGGTCGACATATCCCAGGGTATCGACCCCTTTCTCCTGCAAAGCCCAAGAGGGGTTCTGAGCAAGGTTGTATAGCACTTGAAGAGTTCTCCAATTTTTGAAAGGTCTTTAGATATAAGACGTCAGCAGAACTGCCCTGATTGATGAGCACCTTTGTCACTTTGAAATTGGCAATGATGAGGGAAACGACCATGGGGTCATCCTGATTAATAGGGTTAATCCCTTCAAAGTCAGCATCGGTGAATGTGATGAGAGGTAAACTCTGCATTGGGAGAGTGTTGACAGAGTTTATGTCAATATCCCGGATGGAATGCAAATGTCTCCTGCGAGACTGACTTGATGATCCTACATATGAGAAACCACCTGTGATAGTATGAATTACACAGTGAATGTATTGGACGGGTTCCTTTTCCTGCTGGCTAGGGGGTTGACGTTCGCGGCTGGATTGCTGTTGTCTTTGCCTCTCTCAGTCTTCTGCACCATCTCTGCGGCTGTCATTGTTTCTGAAACGATCCTCTCGTCGTTCTGCTTGCCTGTGTGCTAGTGGGGAATTATCAGGTCTTTTCACAAACCGCGATAAGTGCCCCGCTTGGATAAGTTCTTCTATCTTATCTTTTAATGCAACGTAGTCTTTGGTGTTATGACCAGTGCTGCGATAGTAATGACAATAACTATTAGGGTTTCCCCCCTGTTTAGAGGGAGCTGGCAATGTCACTTGTACCTCTATGTTGAAGGCTTCATCCATGATCATGGCTTGATTGACAGTCAGGGGATTGTATTTCTCGAACCTGGGTCCTTTGGGGAGAAGCTGCGGCTTATGCGGCCTTTGCTTCTTGCCAGACCTCCGAGGGTCGACTGTGATGGATACCTCATGTTTTTCGCGCTTCTGTCCAACTTGTCGGACTTCATTGCAGAACTTTGATATTTCTTCCATCTGAATGTAACCTTTGGCTCTTTCGCGTATTTCGTTCATGCTAGAAGGAGGTTTCTTACATAGATTGTCCACGAATTTACCAGGTCGTAGGGCCAGCCTCATGGAATGTAGTGCGACCTCACGGTTGAGGTTTTTGATCTAAGAAGTGACATGCACGAATCGTTCCATGAACCTGTGGAGGGATTCATTATCGGCTTGGCCCAATGTTGCTAGTGCGATGGATGTCATCTTATGAGTTCGGCTGGTAGCGTACTGTGCGCTGAATTATTCGACAAGGGTGTCGAAACTGTCGATGGACCGCTCGGGGAGGTCACCATACCATGCTAATGCTGCTACCTTTAAAGATGTAGGGAACCCTCGACATAATATGGCGTCGTTGTTCGTGTAAAGATTCACCTGTGAGAGGAAAGCATCGATATGCTCGTCCGGGTTTGTCGTGCCATCATACCTCTTTAAGTGTAGAGGTTTCCAGCTGAACGGGATGTCGACTTCCATGATACGATCAACAAATGGATTGCACCGTGTGTTATGTCTCTCCAATCGATAGCCCTGCGTTGAGCTACAAATGGGCGGAGGGTTGACAGGTTGTCGAGGATGCGACTCACCTTGCGTCTTTCCTTCTTGGGTGACCAGGAGCATTCGTCTCTCTTGAGTTGTCTCACCCGGGCTTCGTGCTGATCGCGGTCAGCTTTCAGCCTTTGGATTTCTTGCTGGTACCTCTGTTCCATCTCTGCCATGCGATTTTGGAGTTGCTGAATGGTGTCAGGATTCGTCATGGTAGTCTGCAGGGGGTTAGACGTATCGACAGGGGTGTCACGTCTAACGCTGGAACGTGTGCTGACCATGAACACTTGCCGACGAGTGATCATAATGAGAGGCCGCAGGGTAAGTTTTACCTGGGCCCCACGGTGGGTGCCAAATGTTTTTACCAAAATCTGGAAATTCCACGTGTGGGGTAGGCGTGGTCAATGTGGACTCCAAATTCTGCACGTAGGATGATGTGTAGGCTTTGCTTAGAAGAGGAACCTGCAAAATAAAAGAAAAATACTTCGACGCTCAAGTAAGTACATAAATTTATAAGAGAATAACTGAGTGTGAGAACTCAGTAGGAGATGTAGAGAATGAGTAACTTGAGTAATGCATTCAAGTACTGTGTTAAGGTTTGTTTAGAGTGAACCTGTAGGGTTATATTTATAGTGTGGAGTATGGACTTTAAGCCTCTGTTTGTTAGTAATCTGTAGATAAGATAAGAACAGATAATAACAAGCAGTTATCTAATTTAAATATAAGATAATGTGTACCTTATTGATATACTGTTACTTGTAGATAAGTAACAGCTTGTAGATAACTTCTGAATATATGATAAGATAAGGTGGTTGCACCAATTTGAATATATAGGCATATTTGATATGTTATTAATATAAAGATATACGCAGTAGATATTATCTTTCCTGTAGCAGTCCGTATTCGCGCTCCTGTAGCAGGATTGATGAGGAACCCGAACAAGTGTGTTCGGGTTAACACTTGGAGAGTGAATAAGCACTATTTAATGTGGCAGTGCTGATGTGGAGGGTGTCCACTTATACAGTGATCCCATAATAATGACCACGTGTCATTTTACTATTTTAGACTGTACATGATCTTTTTATGTAGCGTTTCCCATTTAAATATTCTATATGTTAAGTTGTATTGTCTATCTTTGAAAATGTCTATGCGTAGATACAATAATAATGTGTTAGTTTGCAAAACAAATAGCCAGTCCTCAATCTTAAGAATGTTTACTTTGAAAAGGTTATAGTGATCAATGGAATAAAAAGAGATTCTATTTGTGTGTCTTCCTTTACAAATGTAATTTTTAGTAAAGTTTCTACATCCATTTACATACCATTAATTTTATTTTTTTTAAAAGGAAAATATATTATACAAAGTACAAGGGGGTACTCTAACCCATATAAAACCATGCTGCTGTAAGATAAAAAAAAAAAAAGACATAGCATCTACCTTAATTGAACTATACTTTCTATTAGGTTAGTGCACCAATCAGAAAACAATTAAAACTTAGGAACTATATAGTAATTAAGAGCTATATTATTAATAATGGAATGTTATGCAATATAATGATTTATTTATAAGCGAATTGTATTGGTAAATTGTATCCCAATTTAGCCCAAGATGTGGGAAAATTTAGGAACAAAGAGGAAGAGGTCCAATATATGATAGTTTTTGGTTTCACGCCTAATTATGTGACTTACAATTCATTTTTTCTATGCAAATGAGTCATGCATTCGCATCAAAATAAGTGATGTGTTCCCAACTAGGTTGGTCCCATAACTCTTAAAAATCATCTATCGCATGCTGTATATTATTGAAAAGAAGAAATCAAATTGATTGAATTTAAAATTTAAAATAAGTATAATCATTGATTTCAAATATATATATATATATATATATATATATATATATATATACTGCAATTATTTATTTCAGTACATTATAATCATGATTGAATTTAAATTAAATCATGAATTAGTTGAGGTTTCTTTTCATCCAATGTTTTATTCAATTTGGAAAATAATTATTTTATTTATTTATTGGTGTGTAATTATTGTTAAACAGGTAAAAAATAATTAATATAAAAAATAAATAACAAAAAAAAATAATCTGAAGGTATTTTACACTATTATTCAATCAATATTACAAAATTGTCAAATTTGATAACTTTTAAAATAATTACTTCAAATTCATACTTGAGATGATTTCTAATTGATTGAGAATATAAAAAAAATGGATTAACAATACATGAAAATTAAACATTGAAGAAAATTTATGGAAATTTTTTAATTTGCTCTTGTGTAAAAAAAAATATATTTAAGTCTTATTTTTAATATACGAAATTGATTATAATAAAATTTATAATAAATATTATAAAAATCATAATAAATAAACATCTATGAATATATAAAATATATTTTAGTTTAATTACAATCAACAATTTAAATTTCAATATCGTTATTTTTAATCAACAACGTAACTAATTAAATCAACTGACTTTCTTAATATATGTGAATTAGTTAAAATAATTTTATAATTGGGGATGGAGATATTATTTGTTTAAATTTATTAAAAATAATCACAAAACTTTGTGAGTTCCACTTATTCAATTAGATCAACTCATGATTTCAAAGTTTTCAATAAATTTTAATTAATATTAATGTGAAAAAATGTTGTCGCCTTTTATAGCATCTTGTAAAATGGTCTACTTGGATTATTTGCACAAAATTGCATTTCGAGATGCTTCTTCTTCCTTCAACAGTGTTTTGACTTGGTAAAGATCAAATTGTTGACATGGTTTAATAAGATCAAAATAGGTAGTTCAATGCTCTTTTTTTATATTGGTGTATTTATCCTATAGCATGTCTATTTTATCCTTTTGATATGTCTTTGTAAGACTTTTGTACTGAGGTTAGAGTGTACTCTAGCTATTTGTTAAGATAAGCTTTGGTTATAAAAAAAGCTAATTGATATGGATTAGATGTAATGTATTACAGAGCATATTCCTTACCCTCATATTTATGACATTCATGCAATGAACACAAATTCTATGTATTAAATTAATCATTCAATAATTATTAATTTATATTAAATAATTAATTAATATTTGGAGAAAATTATAATTATATTTAAGATAATAATCTATCATTTATATATTTGTTAATTGTCTAAATACAGTTAATAAACAATTATAAAGAAGTTTTAATGCACAACCTAAAAAGTAAGTGATTCAACATTTAATCATTACAATAAACCAAATAAAAAATCCTTCTGCAAAATATAAAAAAATTAGTAACTGAATATACCACAAAAAAAAAAATGACCAATGTGATATAAATGACAGATAACTATGTTCTCTAAGTATGTGGTCAAGAGTTTTATCCCCATATGTATGTATGTAAAAACATGTTAGTAGATGTCAATTTTTAAATAGATATTATTTATGTCAAATAAACATGCTTTAAAGATTCAAAAGCATTTATAATATATCCACGGTTGAGTATACTTAGGTATTCCCATCCATTGTCAAATTAAAATTTGAATCATTGCCAACTATACCAACTTAGTGATAGAATATTGAATAGGGGTTGATGGTGCTTTTATTTCTGAAAGATTTTCAAATTTTAGTTTTTGTCTCTAACTTTTAAAATTAATCATATTCAATTTTTATAAAAAAATACTTTTTTCTTAGATGTAAGACCAGAGGGACTATTAGTTTTCCTCTATGTACTTTTGAAAATATCCAAGTTTCCCCCCTAAAAATAACACCTTTTCTCCTTATGGAAGGAGCAAAAATTTGTGTATTTCAAAAAGTATAGGTACTACTTAAATAATATTAATTCAATTATTAATTATTGTGAATTCCTTTATGTACTTAAAACTAATTCAATATAATATTAATTGTTACCTATCAAGAAATAAATATCAATTAAAGCAATACACATGCACATGGACAGATAAAAAAAATAAAGATAACATAAATTATATTTTTGAATATGTATTTTATCCTCTTAAATGGACAGATAAAAGAAAATAAAAATAATATTAATTTGAATATCAACTTAAAAATTTCATATTTACCAACATGTCCTTGATCCAAATGAAATTAAACTGAGATATTTTAAGCATAGGTATCAGATTCGAGTCTTTTAGATAAAAAAAAACGTGATTTAAAGAGAAGACTCAAGGTTAGTCATATGGAAGAGATTAGTCATCATTAAAGCTAGTAAATACTCCGCACTAATATCCCGGTGATCCAAAATCTCACACTTCATTTATCTTCCACATATGACAAAACATTTAATGAATAATTTATTATAAAACCCCTCTAATTATTCAATGTCCATGAATTTGATTCCCAATTTGTTATGCTACGACAACTAAGACGATGAACCAATTTGGTAATGAGATTATTTGACAAATGTATATAGCAAGTTAGCAAAATTTTCCCCAAATTCAACCTAGTTACATTTTTTTTATATATTTAAACAACACATCATCAAGATTGAGAAAGTCACATCAATTTATCATTTTCAGAAATTCTTTCTTGCTTCTTTCTTGTTCTTTCTTGGTCGCTCTCATGGCTAGAAAGAAGGTTGACATTACATACATAAGCAATCCTGCCAAGAGGAAGGCAACTTTTAAGAAAAGGAAAAATGGTTAAAGGATTCTTTCTCTTTAATTCATTTTAAGTGCTTTATTAACCCTGTAGCATGCACATATTTATCTTTTCATAGTATTTCAATTTCTAACCTTTTATCACTTTCTCTCATTTCTCCTTATAAACTGCTATGTTTATCTATAGGTTTGCTCAAAAAGGTTTCTGAAATCAGCACCCTTTGTGCGACTGAAGCATGTGCTATCATTTATTCTCCGGATGAACCTGCAAAGCCTGAGGTATGGCCGTCAGACCAAGGAGTCCGAAATGTGATTTCCAGCTTTAGGAAAGTCTCTGAATTGGATCAAAACAAGAAAATGTTTTGCCAGGAGAGCTTATTGAGGAAGAATTTAATCAAAGCCCAGGAGCAGCTGAAAAAACTGAAAACAGAAAATAGGAAAAAAGAGATGTCCCTTCTCATGTGTCAATACTTCACAGTTGGGAACAACCTTGAGAATTCCAACACCATTGATCTGAATGATAACTCATTCTTGACTGGTAAAAACATGGAGGAAATGAGAATGAAAATCAATATGCGCCAAGCCCAAGATGTGGCACCAGCTATTGAGAATAGAGGAGAAACCATGCATCTAGGAGAGAAAGCACTTGTGAACTATCAAGTCCAAGGACCTGAGACCAATGGGGATGCCATGCAAATCTGAATTGCTCTATGGAAAACATGGATGGATGTGGGGATGGGATGTTAACATTGGAAGATGTTAATGTTAAAAGTGGTTCTTAACAAATACATCCCTTGAAAATGATGTTTTTCTTGGCAAGGTTTCAAAGGTCTCTCTTGTTTGAGCTGTTCAGTATTTTATTTTCATGTTTTATTGTCTTTAAATTAATGTGTCCATGTTTAGACACATGAATAATACCAAATAAAATTGAAACATTGTTGGTATATTTTTGGATTCAACTATTTATATATCAATTATGCAGAATCTTGACTGCTCACAATTCCAATTTTGCAAAATCATAGTACGTAGCATACATTATCATACTTTGAAAGAATTAACATATGCATATCTAAATGTTTGCAAAGAAGACATTGGTATATATTTAATTAGTTATTCCAATAAAAAAGTTCTCCTTACATAATTAGGTGGTTAAAGAAGCATTTTTTGTCAAGACAATTTGAATTGTACTAGTTATTTTATATGTATATTGTTTAAATTGTTTTAAATTTCAATCTATTCCATACTCATCATACGGGCCACACTTGCTCTAGATCTAAATACTGCTATTAGGAATTTTGAGGTTGTATCATTGTTAATCTTATGGTATTTGGAATGTTATGCTGCACATGTCCATCAACAGGCAGCACGCATCAACTGATTAACCTTACGTGGTTGATGTCTGGTTGGATGTAACTGCACGGGAAGTCTACACTTTTTCTATGACCATGTTGGGGTTGGGTGAAACATCCTTTTCAGTTTTTTGCATTTCGTGGTGATCCTTTAGTTATTGGTGGCTTTTGAAAAGCTTTCCCTCTTGCTTGCATCACATATAAGTGGCTAATCTGATAATTTGTTTGTGTCTATTTGTTGGGTTTGATTACGGCATTTATGGTTGGACGTAATGGTCTCGCGGTTTGCTTAATTTGTATGCAGAATCAATATCTGCTGCAATTTTACTGGTTGGGTTGTACAGTTTTTGGTGGAAGTTCATATTTTGCATATACTGTAATAGTGTAATGGTTGCCCGAGGCTTTTAGACTTTCATGACATAGAAGATTTACAGTGTGTCTTGTATCTTAATGTATGCGTTGATTAGGAGTATACGTCAAGATCCATGACTTTTTGTATTTCTTTTCTTTGGTGGAGATAGACATATTTAGAGAGGCTATTTCATGGACCGTAGATGGAGCTTCCTTTATGTACTGTTATATCTGAACTTCTTGTGCCTTTTGAATGAAATTTATTTGTGGCAAAATAAAAAAAGATTAACCTTAATTACCTTACCCAGCCACTGGTAAACTCCACACCAAACGTCATGCAAATGCATATTGCAAAACTATGGGCACTTCATCTTCAACCACATGCGAGCAAAACAAGCAACCTACATCCGGTATAAAGACTCCTCTTCGCATTAGGGCTGAACGTGTTGGTAATCTGCCATGAAGGAGATCGAGTCTCCACGACAAAGCCAACACCTTGGTAGGGGACACACTAATCCTCGAAAAAGAATTAAACACCTTAATTATGCGTATCGTCAGCTATCTGGGACTGATTTGAGTGCAGAGTTTTATACACTGCTGCAGTAGAAAATTCTACACTCCCACCTCCAACCCATCCCCATGTGTCATCAGCGTCTTGTGTCAGAATTACGCCCTGTAGCATTTCACTTAGCTCATCAACCTATTCTTATCCCCAACCAAACAATCTTCTCCTCCATCTCCACACCCATGACTACCCTGATTCAGACCAAACCCCATATCTGATGTAGTAGCTTGTTTATTTAAAGACACTTGAAATAAACGTTCAAAATGTACTTGTTTCGACAGGCAATTCCTTCCATTTATCTAGCCAAAACAAAGTGTTATCCCCATTTCCAATCTTTCTACGTACCTGGTCTTTAAATCAATAATAATCCTGATCAAGTGCCCAAAGATCACGCCACCACAAGGAAGCCCTTTTAACCTTGATAGCATCATATAGTGAGTTAAAATTCCCATACCTGAAGTTTAGAAATTTAAACCAGATTGACTCAGAATCTGACAATAAACGCCATCACCATTTAGCTAGTAAACTCGAGTTGAAATGATCCAGCTGCTTCACTCCTAGGCCCCCATCACTCTTTGCCACACAGACCTTTGTCCATGTAATCCAACAAATTTTATTAGCCTCCAAGGTACCACACTACAGAAATATTAGTCGTATTTTTGTTAATTCTGATATCACCTTTTTCCGAGCTTTGACAAAGGACAAGAAATACAGTGGCAAACTTGTCAAGACTGAATTAATTAACACTATTCTAGCGCCTACTGGCAAGGGTTTACCTCTCGAACTTGATAACTTATGATAGTCCCCCACGCTGAAATCCTTCTGTCGTTAATTCCTTTAAAAGGTAACACTGCAACAGAACAGTGTAAAAAAGCAGAAGCACACTCCACAAATTTAGCAGGAGAATTAATTCCATACAACTTAGTTTTTTTGAAATTAATCTTTAAACCATACACCATTTCAAAGCTTGTATAATAGCTTTAATTACCCAAACATTTTGCCAACCTACCTCCCCAAACAGTAATGATTCATCCGTCCAATTGCATAATATCAAAGTTAATTAAGGTCATTATTCACCATAAATCCTTTAAACTTTCCCAACTCTACTGCTTTAGAAACCAAACCAGAGAGACCTTCTGCCAGCTATCAAAAATAGAAAGGGGGCGAGGGGATCCCCTTGTTTAAGTCCCATATGAGAGCTTGAAACTGTTGAATAAACTTAAAAGTTTAATGGGTTTAATTAGCAATTTTGTTTTAGGAAAATGAAAGGTCAAGAGTCAACAATGATTGTAGTTTATGGCTATGAATGACTATAATGGATTTTGACTGTGGGTTATGACCATTAATAGGATTTAAGCCTTTTAAATTCTTGAAGGGCATATTATAGTCTATAAATAAATCATTGTATTGTTTGACAAGTAGAGAAAAAAAGAAGAGAGAGAAGAAAAAGAGAAAGAAGTGGAATAAAGTTTTTCTAGAAGTTGTTTTCTCCACAAGCTCTCACGGCATAATTTTTTTCTATTTCTCCAAATTGGTATCAGAGCCAATGGTGAGTCTGACCAACAATGTGCTGCTGCCCTGACTAACGAAAGCGAACTACGAAAATTGGAACATCCAAATGAAAGCTCATCTCGGGTCTCACGATGGTGGGGAGGTGGTCCAAGAAGGTTTCGAAGAACTGACAACTACCACGGGATATACGGCGGCTCAATACAAGGTGTTGAAAGAGACGCGATCGAAAGATAAGGCGGGTTTGTACATGTTGTTCCGAGCTGTTGACGAGTCAAACTTTGAGAAGATTATGAGTACGACAACTTCAAAAGAAGTGTGAGATATTTTGGCGAATGTCTATAAAGGAGACAATCAAGTTAAACAAGCCCACTTTCAAACTCTTTGTGGCGAGTTGGAAGACATGAAGATGAAGGAGTCGGAAGGGGTCTCCGACTACATCACGCGTGTCCAAACTGTGGCAACCAACTCAACCGAAACGGAGAAGCGTTAAATGATGCGCGAGTTGTGGAGAAGATTTTGAGGTCGTTAACCGACAGTTTCAAGAATGTCGTATGTGCTATATAAGAGTCAAAGGACTTAACAAAGCTCATGGTCGATGAACTCACCGGTTCTCTCGAGGCACACGAACAACGTAAGAAGAAGAAGAACAAGAAGGAGACACTCGAGGAAGCACTTCAAGCCAAGGCATCAATCAAAGACGAAAAGGTACTCTATTCTCAAAACTTTCGAGGTAGAGGGCATGGTAGTGGAGGTCGAGGAGATGGTCGCAATGGTAGAGGCCACAGTCAAGAAGGGTATTATGAGGAGAGGGAGCAATCAAACCGACAAGATTTGCATGGAAAAGGACGTGATCTTGGGAGAGAAAAAGAAGAGAGAGAAGAAAAAGAGAAAGAAGTGGAATAAAGTTTTTCTAGAAGTTTTTTTCTCTACAAGCTCTCACGGTATAAATTTTTTCTATTCTACAAAAACTCCACTATGGGGCTACCGTGTGCTGACTAAAACAGATATATTGCTAGAGTAAGTGATTGTCCGTATCCAACTTCTCCATGTTTCGAATATATTAGTTAAGTATGCATGATTTCATCAATAAATGCATTTAAAGCGATTTTGCAAATTGTAAAATAGAATCAAAGTGGCTTGATATATACTTTCTCTGTTGCGATTTTGAAAATTAAAAGAAACCCATTGCAAGAAAAGAAATCTAAAAGGAATAAGAATAAATCTCTTCCAAATCAATTTGAAACAATTTCAATTTCAAAATGAACAAGATTTGAAGAGTTTGTATTAAAAAGAGTTATACACAATGTATGTGATGTACAAACACACTGTTTTATTTCTAAGAAATTAATGGGCTTATTTAATCATTGTATATTATTCATCATGTGGAAAATTGCATGCAGATTTTTCACGTTAGATATTTGATTACATAATCACCTAAGATAAACTTCCAATGTTGTATGTATATATGTACTAAGCGTCAATTTTATAATACTAGAAAAGTAATGAATATCCATATATCATTTCATACATCAAGGTTCATATAGTCCATCACGAAGACAAAGTACAATTGTCGAGATACATCACATAGTTAGACAATACACAGAATCCAAAGTCAAGCAACTGGGACACCACATCCTAACTCTAAGCTCGAAACTGGTTAAAGTGCCAATGTTTCTACGCTGGGTAAGCACATCTGGATAGTTCTTAAGGACTTGTCAAAAACTTGGGTGCAACTTTATGAAGCTAAGCACTTGAAGGAAAATTCCATTATTCTGCGAAGGAGGGATTATACTGGTTGTTCTTATTCGTGGGAATCTTTGAAAAATGCTGAAACTATCCTTGAGCCTGGGTTTTAAATTTTGAGTGACTCAAGGCGATTTATTCTTAAGGTATGATAGATGGTCGAGCCTAGAATCATTATAACAGCTTGGTTAATCTTCAAGATGTCAGCATCCAAATTATTCAATTCTTTCTTTAGGTCATTTCCAATGAAAGCATCTCCACTAATCTTTTTTGTTTTCACCGTCTTGTTTCCTTTGATTTCTTGTGTAACAGGTGTGGATCGGATGCTAAATCTATTGTTCACCTATAGTGTAGCTGTCCTACAGTTTCAAATATTTGGAATACATTGAACATGGATATCAAGCTCCAGGACGGTGTTACAATTGCTGATTGGCTTCATTCTCATGCTACCTCCGTTCATGGGCTTCTTTTTTATGGTGGCCTATGGGCCTCATTCAGTTACTGCAGAGTGGAAAGTTCTTCATCAGATTCAAAACTATTGCGATATTATTTCTCGTGTCTTCAAGCAGGGAACTCCCAATCTCATTGCTTGTTGACTTCGTTGGTCTGCTCTAGAGGAAGGCTCTTTCATCAAGATCAATACTGATAGCAGCTCGTTGGGAAACGCAGGTATATCTGGCTTCGAAGGAGTTATTTGTGACTACTTTGGTAGATGGAAGATTGGTTTTTTAGGTGCTTTTGTAGTTAATTACTACAATCACGAATGCTGAATTTCAGGCTATCTTCCATGGTCTGAGTCTTGCTTGACTCACAATTGTAAAAATAGGATTCAACATCGGTTCTAATCGACATTCAACATCGATTTTGAATCAATATTGAAATCAGCGATGCTAAAAGTATCCCACTTCAATAACGGTTTTGAAACCGATGTCTAACTTGGTGTAATAGATACAATTATGCCATACTTTAACATCAGTTTTGACCAAAACTGATGTCTATCTTATTTCAACATTAGTTTTCTCTTAAATCGACCTTGTGTGGCTACTTTCTACATCAATTTCGACTAAAATCAATGTTGATAAAAATGATGTCGATTTTAATTTTTTTATATATCATCATTGTGATTTTGCGATAAACCCAACCTGTAAATTGTAAAACAAAACTAAAACAATGCATAGGAAAAACAAAACAAAACTAGAATAGGCTGCCAATCCAAAACTTTAATATATAAATGTCAAGTTTACAATTTAAGTCCTATCCAAAGCTTTGCTATACAAAAGTTAAAGTATTCTGAACATCCTTAAGCATTCAATGTCCTATATTTAAGTTCTAAAAAATATCTAGCCCAGTCTTTGCGAATTTCTTCAATTGTCTCAAATTCCAATGACATTTGATCCTTAAAATTCTACAACATACAATAATCATAATTAAGTTAATCACATTAAATAACTACAAGTCTAATAGATAAATGAAATTTTTTCAAGTAAACAAGTTACCTTGATCCAATCATTCTTGATACCTCCTAAGACTATGGTCTTCATCCAATACATGACATAATAGTCACACTCAGTGTCTACCTTTCATAAATGATTCTAAATTCAATATGAATTTTAATTATATCTCATAATGACAAATGAATTAATAAAATTTCATTAATTAGTTCTAACAACATGGTTAAATTACTTACTGTAACTTCAATCCGATTAGTTTTCTTGGATGAAATTGAGCAGTTACCATGCAATTCCTTCAAAACACTAGTTAAAAGAAAGATGCATATAAATTGTAAAATCAAAACGGGAAAGTATAATACTAAGGACAAAGTAAATGTGTTTTAAATTAAAACTCATTGGTTAACTAAGGTTTTAAATTCTGTATGGACCTTCTTGTGCAAGGAACAAAAGAATACAACAACATTGTCCTTAGTAGATCACCCCAAGCTGTCAATGTTGTTTACATTGGAACACAATTAATAAGTTCTGAGATTAGAAACTCTGACTTTGTTAATAAGTTTTGCAGCTGCAATAGAAGCCACAACTATAACACCTCAAATACTTTTTTTTTGAAATATTGCTTTAAAATCGTTTAAATAGTAAATATTGTGTAATATGCGCCATTAAGTTTTAATTTCTATTTCTAAGTTGGTAAAATATCTCATCATTTTTTTGTATAAGTAAGATAAAATAAGTGCATTGCTTGGAAAACGTTTAGTTTCCATGTCGTAATTAAATCCGTAAATAAATGAATGCAAAATGATAATATGAAGCCTTTGTACGTAAATAAAGTAAATAAATAATGTCAAGATAGAAGAAATTTGGATGTAGCCTTTGTACGTAAACCATTTTCAATGTAGATCCCGCCTCTCAAAATACATCAAAATATCAAAAAGGATCTAGGATTAGAGCAAATCACTACCCAACTAAAAGTACTGAACTATGCGTAAGGTATAGACACAGGTAGGTAATCAATCCTCCTCCCTAGATTAAGGCTTTGAATCCTGTAGAAGCTCGCAATATACTTCCTTCTTCTCGGGTGTCATGTCGGGGTGATCTCGGCAGTCCTCAATGACCTACACGAGACATAATAACTCAAATATCAAACTTAGGACATTACCTCTTGAATCAAACCTCATTGGGGTCACTTCAAATTCTTGAGCATCATGAGGCACTTCCATACCCAGATAACCAAATTAAGTCATCTAATGTCCAGTATCAAGCTGCTTCTCTACTTCACAAAGTTTCACTCATAAACTTGTCTTCAAATTTCTAAATGTTCCAAAAATCATTTTTTCATAAATCTTATATGCTATCTTAAATTTCACACCTAACAAACTCATTTTTGAGGTCAAAAGTTTAACATAAAAATAGTCCATACAACTATAACAACCAACTCAATTTCATGATAGATTTAATCCTACAACACATCCTTAAACTGGTTTTGTTCATAACTTGTGTTAGAAAACTCCAATTTATGTAAAATTGAAGGCTAACCCTATGTTTTAACATTTAAATAACTCATTTTTGTCATAAAAATCTCAAGGGAAATAGATCATCAAAATAGATTCAGAACAGGGCAGAAAGCACAAAAATTTCAAGATAACAACATGTTCAAGGAAGTTTAACAACAAGCATAAGGTTCAAGAGTTGGAGAGACCCCCCTTACCTCTTTTAGTCTCCACGAAATTTAGAAGGAAAAATGAGGGAGTTTAGGTTCAAGTTTCCAACCTTCAAGAGTGCAAAAATAAGATTTTGAAACTACAAGTGACAATAGATCGAGTAAGAAAATGAAGTGAAAATCAAGCTTAAACTTGAAAAAGGAGGTCATTTAGCTAAGGTTGATGAAGAAGGGTTCCTCCCCTCTTGGAAGAAGAGTGGAAATGGTGTCTCCTTCCCTCTTGCCCAGCTCATGAAGAAGAGGAAGAATGAGCATGAAGGGTGACTTTTGGAGTCTAAATGAACTTATAGAAGAAGCTTGGAGTATGGGTATGGGATTAAGGTGTTGCCCTATCTTAATCACTCAATTTTGACTCATGAATGACCCTTTCTTAGTCATGGAAAAAGTGTACATCACTAACAAATGTTGTGTGCTTCACTTTTGAAATTTTTACTTAAAAAGGCTAAAGTAGAGTTTTTCCAAAAATGGGTATTCTTGTTTTTACCAAAACAAGTAAGGAGATCAAGGAAGGAGGAAGATCAAGAAGGAGGCGAAGATTGAGGGGTGTCTAGACTCTTCATTCTTTGTATTCTTTCTTTTCTACCTTATCATCATTGTATTCAAGCCAGACATAATCATGTCTGGCTAATCCTTCTTTGATTGTGGTTAAAGCCAAAGCCAATGTGAACTCTTATGTAAATTGAATTGGCATTGATGCAGTTTATAATAATTTTTTTTGCTCTATCTTGTTCTCTAATGATTCTTGCCTCAATAGACTTGATCAATCTGTTAGGGTTCCAAGAACTAGGATTCACAATAGGAATATTGGGATTTTAGTTTTTGAAAGCGGTAGAGTAACAATCTTTACATCACCTAGGGATAGGGGTGTAGAATTGCAAAGAAATAAATATATCAGCTCAAAGCTTAATTTAAGAAGGGATTGCTAAGGAATTAGAATTCTTAATTAGATTAAAGGGTTAAATGACCGAGGAATCAGGGTTTAACTAAATTACGTAAGGTATATCCTTTGAATAATTAGAGTAAGCAAAGTTAATAATCAATTCAATTACAGAAATAGGAATCAAAGGTGATTTGTGCTTTAACCACAATTCTTCCTCATTATTGCATAATTTTCAGTTTACATCACATTTGAATTTTCTTAAATTTAATATTTTCTTAAAACCAAATCACAATCTTATTCTCTCAATTACATCATTTCTTTTCCAATTTAAAGAATCTAAATTACAATTCAATCTTAGTGCCTCAATCCTCGTGAGAACGATATCTTACTTATCATTTTATTACTTGAACGAGCGGTGCACTTGCCGTGTCGCAACAAGTTTTTGGCACCGTTGCCGGGGATTGATTACGCTAATTTTCTTGTAATTTTGTTCTTTAATATTGGATTTTTTGTTTTACTGATCTGTTTCTTTAGTTTATGCGAGGTTTAGTTGGACCTGAGGCTTTGCAGTTTGGTCCTGAAATAGAAAAGACTGTGAGTCCACTTCCATTTATTGATCAGATGCTGGAAAGGCTAGCTAGTCATGATTATTATTGCTTCCTTGATGGATATTCCGGCTATAACCAAATTCCAGTGGTACCTGAAGACTAGGAGAAGACTGCTTTCACATGCCCATTTGGAGTCTTTGCATACAGGAGAATGTCATTTGGCCTCTGCAATGCACCAGCGACATTTCAAAGGTGTATGCTTTCTATTTTCTCTTATATGATAGAAAAATGTTTAGAGGTGTTTATGGATGATTTTTCTATTTCTGGAGCTTGTTTTGATTCATGTTTAATTAACTTAGCTAAAGTTTTGAAAAGGTGTCAGGAAACAAACCTTGTTTTGAATTGGGAAAAATGTCATTTTATGGTACGTGAGGGTATTGTTTTGGGCCATAAAATTTCTAAAAAGGGAATAGAGGTTGACAAAGCTAAATTGATGTTGAAAAACTTCCTCCTCCAGTTAATGCTACTGGGGTGAAGAGTTTTTTAGGTCGTGCAGGTTTTTATAGGAGGTTCATTAAAGATTTTTCTAAAATTTCCAAACCTCTTAGTCAACTTTTAACTAAAGAGAGTGATTTTATTTTTGATAAAGTTTGCCTCAATGCATTTAATGTGTTAAAAGAAAAACTTACCACCGCACCTATTCTAACAGCTCCTGATTGGAATTTACCTTTTGAATTGATGTGCGATGCAAGTGCATATGCCATTGGTGCTGTTTTGGGTCAATGTAAGAATTAATTGTTGCATGTTATATATTATGCTAGTAAAGTTTTAAATGAGGCACAAGTTAATTATGCCACTACTGAAAAAGAAATGCTAGTTGTAGTATATGCATTAGACAAGTTTAGGTCCTATTTGATAGGTTCTAAAGTTATAATTTATACTGACCACGCTGCAATCAAATATTTGATGACTAAGCAGGATGCAAAGCCACAATTGTTGCGTTGGATGCTTTTGTTTCAGGAATTCAATTTGGAAATCAAAGACAAGATTGGAGTAGAGAAAAAAGTAGCAGATCATCTTTCTAGGATTCAGCATAGAGAATTACAAGATGGGCCAGAGATAGCCATTAATGAATCTTTTCCTGATGAGCTGATGATGGTAATTGATATGGGTCCATGGTTTGCCGATATGGCCAACTTCAAATCTGTAGGTATTCCACCTGGAGGTCTTAACTGGCAGCAGAAGAAAAGGTTCCTTCATGATGCAAAGAAGTATTTATGGGATAATCCTTTTCTTTACTTTAGATGTACTAACGGTGTTATTCGCAGATGTGTAGCTATCCCAGAAGTGCCAAAGATTCTTTGGCATTGTCATTCTTCAGATTATGGAGGGCATTTTGGAGGAAATTGGACAGCGCAAAAGGTATTACAGAGTGGGTATTATTGGCCGACGCTTTTCAAAGATGCAAGGGATTATGTGGAGAAATGTGATAAGTGTCAGCGAACGGGTAACATATCTCGAAAGGATGAGATGCCTCTTAATAACATACTAGAGGTGGAACTGTTTGATGTTTGGGGAATTGACTTTATGGGACCCTTTCCCAAGTCACATTCTAATCAATACATCCTAGTTGCAGTGGATTATGTTTCTAAGTGGGTAGAAGTTGTTGCTTTACCTACTAATGATGCAAAGGTGGTTGTATTGTCCCTAAGGAAGAATATATTTACTCGTTTTGGACTACCAAGAGCAATCATAAGTGACGGAGGCACTCATTTTTGCAACAAACAATTCTCAAGTGTGCTTGTGAAATATGGGGTTACCTATAGAGTGGCTACACCTTATCATCCGCAGACGAGTGGACAAGTTGAAATTTCCAACAGAGAATTAAAGAGAATTTTGGAGAAGACTGTTGGAAGTTCTCGGAAAGATTGGGCAAAGAAGCTTGATGATGCGCTTTGGGCATACAAAACAGCCTTCAAAACCCCAATAGGTATGTCACCATTTCAGATGCTATACGGTAAGTCTTGTCATCTTCCTGTAGAATTAGAGCATAAGGCTATGTGGGCTACAAAATATTTAAACTTTGAACTGTCTAAAGCTAATGATAAAAGATTGCTGTAGTTAAATGAGCTTGATGAGTTCAGGTTAAATGCATATGAGAATGCTTGAATTTATAAGGAGAAGACTAAGAAGTGGCATGATGATAGAATTCGTCCAAAAGAATTTGAGCCGAGACAACAGGTATTACTTTATGATTCTCATTTAAGACTTTTTCCAGGTAAATTGAAGTCCCGTTGGTCTGGTCCATTCATTGTACGAGAGGTATATCCTTATGGAACAGTTGGAATTTCCCCACTAGACAGTGACAGATCATTTAAAGTTAATGGATGCCGATTAAAGCTTTATCATGGAGGACAAGTGAATAGAAACATTATTTCTATACCTCTATTTTCACCTGAAGAATAAAGGTTTGATGCGTCAAGCTAAGTGACGTGAAACAAAGCGCTACTTGGAAGGCAATCCAAGGATTTTAATTAATTAGTCAAGTGTGTTTATTTAGTTAGTAATTAATATTTGTTTGTTGATTGTTAATTTTTTGCAATCTTAATTGGTATGTTTTTATTTTATGTTAGTTAATTTTAGGAGGTTTAGGTAAGTAAGTAGTGTTCTTTAAAAAAAAAAAAAGTCTTTGCGCTGATCGCGTGAGCCTGGCGCCATTAGTGCCAATACACTGGAACTCCACACGATTAGCATGGGCCTGGCGCCATTCGCGCCATTCATACTGGAATCCAGCGCGACTGGCATGGGGATGACGCGGTTCGCGTGGAAGTGCGAAACTGATTTTTAAATTTTAAAAGGGCTGAAACCCTATTTCATTGTAACCTCTTTCTTTACTTTAACAGCCACAACTCCTAGCTGTTCCTATTCAGAACGTTGCAAGCTCTTGAACTACCAGTAACTTCTATTTCATTGATAACCAACATTAACTTCTCTTATTCCTGAAAGCCTATAAATACATTGCATTCTTTACCTTATTCTCATATATTCTCACTCTAATTCTGAGTAGCATTTGAAAGTAGACGAAATCACTTGATTCTTTCTTAAGTTCTTGCTATTTGGAAGCAACATTGTGTTTTATTTCAAGTCTTTGAATCTGTTCAAATGGCTAAGGATAAGGTACGTATCACTCTTGTTAATCTTTGTCATTTTTATTCTTTAGGGTTTAGATTAGTATGCATGATGGTTAGGATTTGTCCTGAAGATGATTGATAGAATTTTAGGACAAGAACCCAGCCCACGCGACTAGCGCTAGGAGTGGCGAGAGTAGCGCCAGTTGGGATTTAGGAGTTTTCTGTTTTGTAGCCCACACGACTCGCGTGAGACTTAGCGCCATCCGCGCCAGCTGCAGATCAAAATGCTTGCTATTTTTAGGATCAATGGCTAAATGGGGATTGCTTTAATATGTCTTAATTCTTAGATTATAACTCTAATTATATGTCAATTCTTTGAGATTAAATTAGAATGATTAATTATGTTTAAGACATGATAATTTTGAATTGGATTATTAAATTGCTAATTTGATTTCAATGATCATACTAGGGTTGTCTGAAGAATTAAAATGTATGTGGCTTTGGGTCAAGATAAATTGAAATTAGAGTAGGAAATAAAATCTGGGAATGGCTATTATGTTATTCCTATTATTTTGTTCTCATCCTATTTAATGATTTTATTTCCTAATTACAATGATAAAAGCCTGTTTTTACTAGTAATTCAGTCATATAGAATCAAATAAATATGGGAATTATAGGAGAAGATTTATTTGTATATTATGGTCAAATGCTTTGTTTAATTCCAAAAATATGATTATGTTATGACTGTGAATCTGTTTGTTATCCTGAAATAAAGAAATATTATAGATATGATTGCAAGCAATCTAGGAATTTATAGCATATTCATTGTGAAATTTTTCTAAGTTTCAGGGCAAGCAAATTGAAAAAGAGAAGAAGAAAGGTGCCACATCTGGTACCAAGAGGGCACAGAACTCTGATTTTGATGCAAATCGGTTCCGCACAATGGACTGTCAACAGAGATATGAAAATTGGTATACACCAAAGAAAATCATCCCGGAGAAGAGGATCGATTGGGAATTCTTGCCTGATGATTCACCTATCTTGGAGGTGATTATTAGAAGAGATTAGCAGAACTTGGTGAGTTATGCTGAACCAAGTTCGAGTGCTATCCTGAAGGAGTTTCTAGCCAACGTTGCTAGAGAAACCGTGGAGAGACAAAGAGTCAGTTGGGTGAGAGGAGTTGAAGTCCCATTCGACGAGGAGTTTATTGAGAGTTTTTTGGAAACAAGTTATTACAGCCTTCAAGCTTGTGCTTTCATTAGGACATTCAACAGGATGCAGCCTATCACCAGTAAAAGCGTCTATAGGGATGATATGCCCCAAACTACAGACGATATTCAAAGAAACATTACAGGGTTATACACCGCTTGGAAGCCAAAGGCTGGATTAGATTATGTGCCTGAAAAATTGAGGAAGCAGGACCTTATTGGAGAGGCAGAATTTTGGCATCAATTTAACAATCATAGTGTCATCCCATCTACTAACTTGACAGATGTGAATGTTGAAAGGGCCATTCTTCTACATGTGCTGCTGGGAGATGATAATCTCAACATTTCTAGTATCCTGTCTGATAGGATACTGCATATGATACAAGATGGTAGCAGTAAGTCTCTCCTTGCCCATTCCTCACTTATTTCTCATCTTTGTATGAAGGCAGGTTTGGAGATTCCTGATGAGGAGCCTGAGGATGTAAAGATAGCCTCCGTAATGACGCATAAGACTTATCTGGCTGCGGTAGAGAATGCATGGCACGAGCAACTGATTCGAACTTCAAGGTTACAACCTGAAGAAATTGCTGAGAGGAGTCCCCGTGGTGAGATTCCTCAACCAGAAGTTCGAGCACCACCACCGTCTTCTTCCACTATCGTTAGAGCCCGACATCATGGGGTGGTCTATGAAAATTCTCCAAGTTATTTGCAGATCCAATCCGACTTGGAGCATCATACTAAATTGATAGAGGACTTATGCAAGCATTTCTTTATGGAATTCACTCCTTACCAGTCACAACAACCAGTCGCAGCATATGTTTCTCCTGGACCTTCCCATCCTTCTCAGCCATCAGCAGCAACTGTTACAGCATCTCAAGCTATTGATGATGACATTATGGAGGCCGAGGAGTGACAATTTTTCAGAAAATAGAACAATATTTTAATTGCTTATCTGTTTTTATGTTTAAGTTATTTTATTTCATTGCTTGTGGAACAATTTTAATTTTGCAGTAATTTATATTATGGATATGTGTGAATTTGTTTTAATTTAAGTTAAATAATTCTGTTTAGATTGATTTTGGTAGTACAAAGATGACTTTTCGATTAATGCAGATATGTGTTTCCCTTATAATGAAAATTATTGCTGGGGACAGCAATGTTTAAAATCTGGGAATAGGGAACGCATATGCGTTATTTTGAAAAATCATATTTGAAGAAACAATTGATGTTTAACATAATTTAGAATAAATTAGAATTAGTTAATAATTAGTTTAGTTTATTGTTTTTCTTAGAATTAGGAGAATAAATGTTAGAGCATGTTATGCTAATTTTCAGATTTGGAATTGCTTATGCAGTGATAAATTGGATTGAATGATGATTGTTTTGGAAGTATATAAGAGATAAGTAGAGTATAGATTTGCATATTACATGATTAGAACTAGGTTGGTTTTTGTGATTGAAGTACATTATGAAAAAGAATATGATACTTGATAGAAAATTAAAAGAATCTAGCTTGATACCATAGCCTATGAGGATTGAGCCTATATACAGAAAATTTTCTTTTCAGAGTGACCTCAATGTGAATAATACTCTAGAACTTGACTTGTTTCTCTATAATACTTGCATGGTTGTTATGATAAAGGCAGATTATTCTTTTTAAGCTAGAGCTAAATGACCTTACCTTGATAAATTTCCATTGTTAAACCTCTTTGAGCCTAAGCCTTTTACATTCATTCACCTAACACTTAAAACTTATCTTTGACCATCTTATTTGAGATTGGAAGAAAGGAGAGTTAGAATCAAGTCTACTAGATATGGAAAAAGAGAGAGATGATGTCCATAGGAAAGGAAAGAAAAGGGTAAGAGGAAAGACAAAGTTACCCAAGAAGACAATTCTGGTTTGATGTTGAAGTGCCAACAGAACAGATCTGGCAAAAACCAAATCTAGTGAAGAATCGAGTGGGGCAATAACAAGTCTGAAATACCAGCTGGTGGATCTAAATATATTTTATTATTATTCTATTCTCTTTGTTATAGTGTTTTGAAAAAGGAAAAATAAGAGAAAAGAGAAGATAGAAAAGAGAAGATAGAAGAAATAGAGACAAAGGAAAGATCAGATGTATAAAGATAGACATGAGAATAAGAGTGGTAGACTGGCTAAGTGGACTTGACTAATTCTAATAAAATCCAATCTCAATTTTAGCCACTATCCAAATTATTCCTACCCCTAAGCCAGGCCAAGTTACAACCTTGAAAAGACCTTTTGATTAACTGTGCATTTATTCATGTTTCTTATTTTCAGGAACTTGAGAATATAGTCAAGCCTATGGTAGTATTATAGCTTTGGAGGAATTGAGAGATTATATTTACCCAAAACACTTGAGTGATGAGTGATTTATATCTTTAGTAAGGGGTATTCAAGTTAAGGTTCTATATTGATAGACTTGAAAGGTATTCTTGAAATTTTCATATGGAATTCAATTGCATTTAACAGAATAGTTCTGGGAATTATTTGATATGCTGCTAGCATATGTAGTTTTTAGGTTAAAAGCATTAAGAAACTAAGCATAAAATGTCAAATAAATGCTAGAATAAGTATAAAGTTCATCATTATTGTGTTTATCACTGATTTTTTTCTACAATTTTGATGTTAGGAGCCAAGAAAAGGAAGAAAAGAAGCAAAATAAAGAGCTAAGGATTTCTGGAATCTTGCGCCAACCGCGCCAAAGCCACGCCAATCGCGTGGGATTTACTGGAAGCTGGCGCCAGTCGTGCCAGAGCCACGCGAATCACACCACAATTACTGGAAGTTGGCGCCAATCGCGCGGGCGACGCTGGGAAATACGAATTAGCTTAAAGATAACATAAGAATAAAAGATATTAGGTTTTTATGAGCTAAATATAAATAGGAAAGTAGTAGGACGTTTTTACACACGAACACAGAGGTAGAAATAAGAAAAAGAGGCATTGAAGGAGATCAAGGAAGGAGGAAGATCAAGAAGGATGCCAAGATTGAGGGGTGTGCAGACTCTTCATTCTTTGTATTCTTTCTCTTCTACCTTATCATCATTGTATTCAAGCCAGACACAATCATGTCTGGCTAATCCCTCTTTGATTGTGGTTAAAGCCAAAGCCAATGTGAACTCTTATGTAAATTGAATTGGCATTGATGCAGTTTATAATAATTGTTTTGCTCTATCTTGTTCTTTAATGATTCTTGCCTCAATAGACTTGATCAATCTGTTAGGGTTCCAAGAACTAGGATTCACAATAGGAATATTGGGATTTTAGTTTTTGAAAGCGGTAGAGTAACAATCTTTACATCACCTAGGGATAGGGGTGTAGAATTGCAAAGAAATAAATATATCAGCTCAAAGCTTAATTTAAGAAGGGATTGCTAAGGAATTAGAATTCTTAATTAGATTAAAGGGTTAAATGACCGAGGAATCAGGGTTTAACTAAATTACGTAAGGTATATCCTTTGAATAATTAGAGTAAGCAAAGTTAATAATCAATTCAATTACAGAAATAGGAATCAAAGATGATTTGTGCTTTAAACACAATTCTTCCTCATTATTGCATAATTTTCAGTTTACATCACGTTTGAATTTTCTTAAATTTAATATTTTCTTAAAACCAAATCACAATCTTATTCTCTCAATTACATCATTTCTTTTCCAATTTAAAGAATCTAAATTACAATTAAATCTTAGTGTCTCAATCCTCGTGGGAACGATATCTTACTTATTATTTTATTACTTGAACTAGCGATGCACTTGCCGTGTCGCAACATGTAGCTCAAGAATGAAAGAGAATTACATCAAGAGGAACATAACATCCTCAAATAAATTAAAGGACAGTTACACCGAGAAACAAAACAAATACCCCTAGATAGTATATAGGGTTAACTATAGTTTTAGTCCCTAAACTTTTTGGAATGTTCATTTTTAGTCCTTGAAAAAAAAAATTGGTCAGTCCTAGTCCTTGATGTTTTAATTCGTCAATATTTTAGTCCTTGTTGTAAAAAATCACCATTAAGTAGTGGTATGGCACTAGTTTTATTATTATTTAATTGCATTTAGTGGTAGTTCCAAGCTACCAAAAAACAATTTTCTAAAATGTTTAAAATGAATTAAACATTTTCTAACATTGCTTACCTGCCAGAAATTGCTTTTTCTTTCCGCATGAATTTCTTATTTCACCTGTAATGAATTTCACATCTGAAAGGAACACTATATCCGTAAATCTTCTTCCAAAAGACATTAGCATCCTCACCAATGGCGTTGACCTTAACTGCAGATCCATCATCGAATTGCGAGCTAGCATGGTATTGAGAGAATGGACATTGACAGTGGAGTATTTGGAGTGGCACATGTTAGAAATGAAGGAGATATGTGATTTGAGATTTAAGATCTAATATTGCAACACATTTTTGTTTGTCAAATCTCTAACAACCTTTACAAAATACACAATCAAAGCATACAGACAAAGATTACTAAAATTTATAGTTGATGCAGTTGAATAGTCCAACGTTTGGGCACATTTATAAAAGCCTTTTTTACATTTCCTTTTCTAACGGTTTGTATCTTTGATGTTGCATAATTTTTTTTTTGGCTATTTTTATGATTGATTGTGAAGGACTAAATGGTACATTGCTTGCAATTTTTTTCATCCTCTCATGGTTGAATTGGTGTCGGGTTATTTAGAAAAGTAATAGATTGAAAAAGGAAACCAATTTCTAGCCGCTAAAACCCACTAGAATTTGTTTAATCGTTCTAAATGTCTCTTTTTAAGCACTTTCTGGAATCTTTGAACCTCCACAAAATGAACTGCCACTAAATGTAATTAAGTAATAGTAAAACTACCGCCATATCATGACTTAATGATGAGATTTAGCAACAAGGAGTAAAAATATTGGCAGACAAAAACATCAAGAACTACGACTGGTCAACTTTTGTTCAGGGACTAAAAGTGAAAATTCAAAAAAGTTCAAGGACTAAAATTTTTTAGGATTAGTGGAGGGATGCCAAGACTAGCTGGGAAATCTTTTGCTATGAGTGGTTTTGAGGTTGCGACATCTGACGACTTGATCCAAGGTACAACGTCATAGGGGATAGGCTTGTTGATCTGCTTTACGATTCAGGTGTGACACATTCTCTCATATCGCATGATTGTGTGAGATCCTTAGGGTTATCCCTATCGCCATTCCCTTATGAGATTGTAGTAGCACTTCTTGCTAACAAGCCGGTTACTACTTTTCATGCATGTCTAGATTCCCTCGTTGGGATTGAAGGTATGATCTTTTTGATGAACTTGATTTGTATGCCTCTTTCACATCTGGATGTCGTGTTTTGAATGGATTGGTTATCGTCCAATCATATCCTTCTTAACTGTGAAGACAAAACATGCATATTTGGAGATCTTGCTCAAAGTTCTCTCAGGTTTGCGAGTTTAGAAACCGCTAAGAATGAAGCTGAGAGGATGGAGGGTGCTTGAGTATACATGGTTTTGTTTACATATGTGGCAGAGCGACATCTTGAACTTAAAGAGATTCTAGTTACGTGTGAATTTCCTGATGTTTTTCCTGAGGATGTGAAGGAACTACCACCCTAAAGGAAGGTAGAGTTCACCGTAGTCTTGGTGACTAGGCCTAGTCCGGTATCAATAGCGCCTTACTAGATGTCTCCAATGGAACTAGCCGACGTGAAAACCCAAGTGAATAATTTGTTGGAGAAGAAGTTTGTGAGACCTAGCATGTCATTGTGGGGAGCACCAGTGTTCTTAGTAAAGAAAAAGGATGTGTGTAGATTATCGTCAACTCAACAAGGTTACTATCATGAACAAGTATCCATTACCAAGGATCGATAACCTCATGGATCAGCTGAAGGGTGCTTTAGTGTTTTCAAAGATTGACTTACGGTGAGGATATCATCAGATACATGTCAAGAGATATGACATTCTGAAGACTACGTTCCAAACACATTATGCGCACTATGAGTACTTGGTTATGCCTTTTTGTGTGACTAATGCTCCTGCATTTTTTATGGATTACATGAATTGTATATTTCATTAGTACCTCAACAAGTTTGTCATGGTATTCATTGACAACATACTGATATACTCTATGAGCAAGGAGGAACATGCATACACTACTACAAAAAAGGCCTACGACGACACACAATCGATGACGGTTGTTTGATAACCGTCTTTGTATGTCACGCGGTGGCATTTTTGCAATTAAATGGAACTTTAGAAGACAGCTTATCATAAAGATGACGGTTATTAAAAAACCGTCATTGTTGAACCCAATTTCGAAGACAGTTTTTTTAAATTCTGTCTTTCTCTCTTTTCTTTTTCATTTTTTCTCTCTTTTTCCTTTCTTCTTCATCTCCTTAGCTGCTCCCCTCAATCTCTACTTTCTTTCTATTTTTTTTATTTTTTTTATTTGCTTTCCCAAAACACAGATCAGAAAACTCAAGAATGGTGCTAGCATTTGAGGAGAAAGCTCAGATTGAAGGATTTTTGCTTCGCCCAAACAACAACCAAGATGAAGCCTCCTCATCCATAAGGTTTGTTGTCTTCATCTCTCTAATTTATTCACTTGATATCTGTTATTGATCCATAACCAAGAACACATGTTGCTGAGCGTTAAAATAAGAACCATATTATCCATCAAAACTCCTCTGCACCTAACCTATTTGACAAAAAGCCTGAACAAAACTTATCATTAGGTCTTTCAAGTAATGCTGAGAAGAGATGCGCTCCACTGTCAAATGGCTTTTTGCTGTTGTTCTTGCATACCCCACTTCAGTTTTCACTTGAACGTGTTCCAAAGATACGATTTTTAGTAGCCAACTTTACCTGCTATTTATTTTGTGTGCTATAGCCTATAGGTGAAAACAGAAGATAAGAACTGGGACTTGAGGGTGTGTTTGATTTCTATTTTTCAAAAACTGTATTTCGTTTTTAAATTGTAACTAAATGAGGTTGCTCACACAACTGGTGGAGGGTGATGCACGGTACACAGTAGAGTGTGGAATTGAGGGAGATTGTTTCTGATTTTTTTTTTAAACAATTTTCAAAAGTTAATAGATTTTATATGAGAATCTGATTGTTGAGTAGCATGGAAATGTTGTAGAAAACATTTTTCAAAAGATTTTATATGAGAATATTTTTTTTAATGCTATGATTGTTGATGCTGTTTTCATTTTCTCCTTGTGCAGCTTTTGGCCATTGTTGTGATAATATTTGGAGTGTGGATGAGCACTCATCATGATGGCTGCCGAAAGTCTCGCACTGTGCCTGTCATAGGCCTCGGAGCAGTTATTTTCTTAATGTCAGCCTTGCATTGTTTATGATTTTGATGCTTTTTTTTTCTTTCCTTTTAAATATTTTCTGCTAGTGTGTTGTCTTCTATCACATTTCTGTGTTATGTAGATCTGTAGTTGGCTTTTTGGGTGCCCTGAAAAACAACTCCATACTATTATGGATTGTATCCTTATTCCTTATTTGATGCATTATTTTTAAGATGGCTACATCAGATAAAGAAAGAAAGAAAATTTGGATTCTGGGTATCATCCTTGACACTGTACATGCAGTATCTGATCACGTTGTTCTTTGTCTTGGTGGGAATCCTGGTCTTCACAGTATTGGTGTAAGTATGCAGATTGGTTGACAATGCAAATCCTTTCACATTATCATTTGTTTTCTTTGTCTTTACTGATCAAAAAAAAAATTCTTTGTAAATGCAAACCGTCTCTACCATGTTTTTGTTTAGTCTTATATACTGGTTATGAAAAGAAGTCTGATAGAGTCCAACCTCAGCCTTTGCATTAACAAACCATATTCGTAGTTCTGTTTCCTTTGCTTTGTTGGTCTGTTCATTAAGCCAATTAGGAGTTTATGTGGCTACTCTATTTGTTGAAATTGCTACCTTCGTGTTCCATGGTATAAAATGAGTCCTCATATTATCTTTCTCCAGCAAGTAGTTACTATTTACTAGTAGTATCATTTGCAATTACTAATTTTGGAATAAGAAATTGGTAAAAACATGCTCAGACAATAGCTTATCTGCTTATGATATTTTGTTTTAAATAAGGTATGTTGAATGAATTTTTATAACTAAAATACATCAGAGCATGCACCCAGAACATGGCAAGTTAAAAAATGATGCTCTAGCAGTTGTGTTTCCGGATGATATGATATTTTAAGATGGGTATCCTTGTTCTGTTCCTCTCAGTAGCATGAGTCACGTTTCAAAACTATGTATTCATCTTTAATATGCTTCACGGCCTCCTTGTATTTGGTTGTCAATTAAATATAATTGCATATGCTATTAAAACTCCAAATTGATTTCCTCTAGTCATTTACCTATGATGCAAAGGAAATATGAGCCCAGAACTTGTGATGAATTATGGAGGAACAGTAATGTCAATTGTCAAAACAGCTGAACTAATTAAACATACATCTCACTTTACTTTTTTTTTTAATATCTATGTTATCATGATAGTAAAAGAGGTGAATTTATATTTTATCAGATTCATTGCTATTATTTTTATCATCCAATCAATAATCGACTTCTTTGTTTTTGGATACTCATTTCGATCTTATGTAATCTTCTGCCATTATTTCAGGTTCATCGTGACTAACAATGGATCGGGTCATAGTGTTACTGGCTTGAGGTAATAAGTCTAGTATTTCATTTATGTAGACATTACTATGGTCCTTGATATTTGAAATGGTGTCAATTCCATGATATATAAAGTGCCTCACACTGTGTATGACTGCTTGGCTATAGGAGGATGAATGTCTGGTTAATTCTTTTTTCTTATTCTAGTTCTTGACAACATGGTGTGATCTAATGAATGACAGCCTTTTTGTCTGCTTAGGTATAGGGAATACCAACTTCAAGATTTTAGTTCTTGGTTCCTCAAAGAGGTAATACTTTGTCAACATGGAGAACTGTTGGTGCACAATTACTCTTCAACATCCAAAAGCTTGAAATTTTTCTTTTTTTTCAGTTAAACAATTCTCGTAACTGGGAAAGGTTGAAGGTTTGTCTTGTCAAATCTAAAGACTGCAATAACCTATCCAAAAAATATAAGGTATGGCGACGATTACACAATCAGCTAAATTATCTGTTATACACACACACAAAAAACAAACTGTGATTTATCCCTTTCCAATCTTCTTATGCAGACTCTTAAACAATATAAATCAGCTAAATTATCGCCAATTGAAGCTGGCTGCTGCCGACCTCCTTCCCAGTATGTTCTATTCTCTGGTTTCTCGTTTATAACAGCTACCCAAATGCATTTCAGTTGAGTATATTTTATGTTTTCAGATAAGAAAATCAGTGCACATGTCTGATATTGTTTAAGTTGGGGTTTTATGTAACTTAGATGTGGATATCCGGCTGTAAATGCATCCTACTATGACTTGACCTTTCATCCAGTTAGCCCAAACAATGACTGCAAGCGGTACAAGAATTCTCGAGCCATCAAATACTATGATTGTGACTCTTGCAAGTAAGCATGCATGCCCATGCTCCTCCATTTCTGTTTTTCTAGATGAGTAAATTGTCTCACTGCCATTGTTTGTTTTGTCTTCAATCATGGTTCCAGGGCTGGTGTGGCCCAATACATGAAAACCGAGTGGAGAGTTGTTGCAATATTTAATGTTGTTTTATTTGTTGTCTTGGTAAGACAAACAAACATTCTTACCCTTTTTCTAAGATTACAACAATCAGAGACCCTTGTTTCAATTTATGTTTTTCAATGAATAATTGAGATTTTAAACCATAAATATGATAAAAGAAATTCTTAAGGTCATTGGTGCCTTAATTCTATCTACCTTAATGCAAGAACAACACCTATAGGCTATTTTATTTTTTTAAAATAAAATACAAACGAAGACGGTTATTTACAAAAAACCGTCATCGTATTGTAGATACGATGACAGTTTTTTCTTAATAACCGTCATTGTTTGTATTTTATTTTCATTTAATTTTTTTTAAATAAAATACAAACAATGACGGTTATTAAGAAAAAACCGTCATCGTATCCGCACAAACGATGACGGTTAATAAGAAAAACCCGTCTTCATTTGTAGTCATACAATGACGGTTGTTCATTAATAACCGTCTTTGTTTGTTTTCAATTTTTAAAAAAAAAAGAAAAATCAAAATAAAATACAAACAATGACGGTTAACAAGAAAAACCCGTCTTCGTTTGTAGCCATACAATGACGGTTTTTATTAATAACCGTCTTCGTTTGTTTTGAATTTAAAAAACAAAAATAAAAAAAATAAAATACAATGACGGTTTTTTAGAACCGTCATCGAAGGTACCCAACTTTCAATGACACCCATATCAATGACATTTGAACAACCGTCATCGTATGGCCTAAATAACCGTCATCGTAGGTCTTATTTGTAGTAGTGATAACATCTTATAGTTGTGTTGTAGTTTTTGAGGGAGAGGAAACTTTATGCTAAACTCTCAAAGTGTGAGTTTTGGCTGGAGCAAGTGCAATTTCTAAGACATGTTGTGACAAGTCAGGGAATTGTTGTAGATTCAGCAAAGGAAGAAGCTGCGATGCATTGGGCACAATCACGAACCCTACGAAGATAAGGAGCTTCTTAGGCTTAGTGGGACATTGTCGTAAGTTTATTGAAGGTTTTCAAGCTTGGCACTACCATTGACTAAGTTGATTAAGAAGGGACTAGAGTTTGTGTGGAGTGAAGCTTGTGAGAAAAACTTTTAGGAGTTGAAGAAAAGATTGACCTCAGCTCCAATTTTGATTCTACTTGACGTGGAGAAGAATTTTGTGGTGTATTGTGATGAGTCCAGCCAAGGACTTGGATGTATGCTGATGCAAGAGAAAAAGGTAGTTTCCTATGCTTCTAGGCAACTAAGGCCGCATGAAGTGAATTATCCAAAGCACGATTTGGAGTTAGCGAATGTAGTGTTTGCATTGAATATTTGGAGGCATTACCTCTATGGACCCAAATTTGAAATGTTGTCTGATAAGAAGGAGTTAAACATGAGACAAAGGAGGTGGATGGAGTTCTTGAAGGACTACAATTTTGAGTTGTTATACCACACTGGCAAGGCTAATGTAAATGATGATGCTTTAAGCCGAAAGTCATTGCTAGCTTCTGCTGTGATGATTGAGGAGAGAAAGTTGATTGAAGAGTTCATATATTTGAACTTGGTTGTAGAAGTAAGGCCTAAGAGTTTGTGTTTAGGATCTTTGAGGATCACTAACAAATTCCTAGCACGAATTCAAACGAATCAATAAGAGGACCAATTTTTACAAGAGAAGATAAGACTAAGGAGGAAGGGAAGGAGATGGAGTTCAATAAAGATGATAATGGATTAATCATGTTCAGGGAGACGGTATGCATACCTAATGAGAGCGAGTTGAAGGAAGCTATTTTAGGGGAATCACGAAGTGCCTAAGAGTATAGTATCTTAAAGAGTCACATGTTTCACTTCTAGATTCTGGGGAAGCTTGCAGGAAGGTTTAAGGACTAAACTGAAACTTAGTTTTGCATACCATCTATAGACAGATGGCCAGAATGAGAGGAGCATATAGTCACTAGAGGATTTTTAAGAGCTTGCATCTTGGAAAAGAAAGGTAGTTAGAATGAGTGTTTACCCTTAGTCGAGCTCATATACAATAATAGCTTTCATGCTAGTATAGGATGGCACCGTTTGACGTGTCGTGTGGATGGAAGTGCAAAACACTATCGTGCTGCTATGAGACCGATGAATATCTATTGTTAGGACCTGATATGTTGAGAAAGACTATAGAGTAAGTAAAGCTATCAGGGATAAGATCATGGTAGCTCAAGACAGAAAGAAGAGTTACTATGATAGGAGGAGGAAGCGCCTAGAGTTTCAAGCTAGACATAATGTATTTCTGAAAGTTACTTCGAAGACCGGAGTTGGAAGGGCTCTGAAGTCTGGAAAACTCTCTCCAAAGTCTGTAGGTCCCTACTAGATCCTTAAGAGGATTGGTTTTGTTGCTTATTGATAACTGATGTCTCATTGCTTCAAAAAAAATAAACTACACTAATTTTGTAGCGTAGGATTAACCTAGGTTGACTCAGAGATATGATTAATATGGTTCCAACTTCAATTCACTAATAAATAGCAAGGGGATTTTTATCGAGCAGTTTGTAGACAATGGATAAAAATTGTGAAAACACAAACTACAATTGAAGAAAAATGTAGAAACTGATAGAATTGATAAGAGGTAGTGTAAAATAGATTAAAGAATATCAATCCAATTCACCAAACTAAGCAATGTGAATTATCATAGTTCTCAGATAATGATCTTGTTATGAAAGTTCATTCAATTTTATTAGAAGCAGTTCAATCGAATTAACTCCTAAATTAATTGAAACCACAAACCTAATTGAAATATCATTCAAATAACCCGTGATTAAAATTTAAAATAAGGAAATGAATCCATAACCTAATCCATTTTCAATCCTAAACACATTCATAATCATGAAAATCGAATAGAGGATTAAAGAAGAAAATGAACATTCACACCAAAATTGAAATACCAAACCAGAACTCAAATTCTCCTTGCTTGGACTGGATCCTTGGATTCATTGATTTTTTAGCCTTCCTTGATCATCATTAGTGGAAGAGCCGTGAGATTAGTGTAAGAAAATTGAAGAACAAAAATGAAATGAAGAAGAAAACTGAAGAATAATGAAGAATAGTTGAGAGAAAAAGAGAGAAAAGATTTTAATTCTGAAAACTTGTAAAAGAAACTACAAATTTTGTTTGTGCTAAAATGAAGTGTCTCCTCTAACTAACTAATTGTACTAATATATAATGTCTGAGTTAGTAGGAAAGGGTGGGCAATGATTAGGCCCATTTAATCTAACTAATTACTAATTACACCAATTCACAGTCCAAAACTCAAGTGCAGAGGTTCTGACCTCTAAGCCTAAAATGACCCTCAAAATGACAGAATTAGCCTTGGCTTATCTCTAACAAAATTGTAGATCTTTTCCTTATGTTTCCAAGGACTACTCATATACTCTATTTGAAGTTCTATAGAACTCTCTGGGTCTTGCACAAGGAGGATAGGTCAAGTAAGAAAAAAATATGAAAATAAGAGACAATTGATCTACCCAAAAGACAAAAAGCTTACTAAGAGTTTCAAAGACTGATTTCTGAGTGGAAAATATTTCTTGTAAGAATCAAGAATTCTGATTTTTTGTGAAGATGTGTTAAAGAAAAGAAGGTTTTCAAGATAGTGCTTATGAGCTATTATGTTTAGAACCTGGAGAGTATGGTAATCTCATTTCATTCATTCATACATAAAAGATCACAGGTTGTGTTTATCTTGAACCTATCTTTTTAGATGTTCTAACATTTTCTATTGTATTGTGATATATCGATTTTTTTCTTTTCAAGCATACTAAAGTAGGGTTCTCTAGGTTTGGGATTCTGAGTAGAGTTCTCAGTATCTTGGTGACTTATATTCTAATAGGGTGTTAGAATCAGTATCGTTGTCTAGTGTTGATAAAGAAAGTCACTAGTGGATTGCTTGTAAAAGATTCTTTGATATAGTAATTACTCTAACCTAGTGTGGGTTGGAAGCAACTAGATGTAGCCTTCAAGGTTGAGAGGTGAACCAATATAATTGCTTTGTCTCTTGTTTAAAATTCTGTATGTTTCATTGCATGTCTTTGTGAAATCAAGTATTATTATCAAAGAAACATTTTTTGTCATTGCTTTCATATCAAAGGTTGATCTTGGGTGAAGAAAGATTTCTGAATTTGAAAAAGGCGAACTAGTGATACAATCCAAAGTTTTAATTCCGCATTTTGTTTCAGAAAGTTTTTTAAATCTCAGGTTTGAACCAATTCACCCTCCTCTTGGTTCATTTGCAGTGTATTAATTGTATTTTCACTCACCGGTTAATGGAATTGGTGCAGTTTCATGCTCTTGACTTCCATTGAATGCTTTTTTCAATCGCCGATAAGGGTGATAAGGTTTCAGAAAACATCGATGGCGAGTGTAAATGGTTTTTCTGCCATGTTTAAGTTGTACGTAGCTTGTGTCTTGTTCACAGATAGGGCATGCACGATGGCCCTTAACACTGTATCCACTCAAATTCCCGTACGCTGGAAAATCATTAATGGTACAAAATAGCATTGCACGCAACTTGAATGTCTCCTTACGATACCCATCAAACAAGGCAACCCCCTCGTCCTACAAGTTTGCCAAGTCTTCAATCAAGGGACTAAGATAAACATCAATGTCAAATCCATAACATTTAATCCTAACCATTAACTACTTTGTGGTCCAAGAATCAATATGCAAAATGAGTTGCTTCATACGATATTCTACAATATGCAAAACTTTCAACCATTACAAGCATCTCAAAAACAGGTAAAAAAAAATCAATCTACACACAGTCACAAAGCATGTCCATTACATTATAAGAACTTTGAACACAAGAGAAAAGGTATAAGCTCACGGTTTTGTTGGCTTTGTTCCCTTAGGTCACACTTTTTCTTGCTAGTAAAGACCAAAAGAAGTTACACCAATAATAGAAAAGAAGCTCAGAAGAAGAAGAACACAAATACGGAAGAATAAGAAGCTCATTGTTTCGTCAATGGAAGGACACATACCTTGTGGGAGTCACGACACCAACAATGGAACCGCCGTGAGAGTGAGCCGGCACCAACAATGACAGCGATTCAGGTGATTGTGACTGTGACCATCGTAGGCGCAGTGAAGGGCAACACTGAGAGTGAGAGATAGGCGCGAGAGTGAGGATGTTTAATTTGGGGGTCAGGTCTTATAATAACAACACCATCAGTTTTCATTGAAAAATCGACGTTAACATCTTCATATTAACATCGGTTTTCTTAAAAACCTGCAAAACCGATGTTAACAGTAATAGGTTAACATCAGTTTTGTTAAAAACCTGGAAAATCGATGTTAACGTGTTCCTGTTAACATCAGTTTCTACGAAAACCAATGTTAACAAGAACATGTTAACATCGATTTTCCAGGTTTTTAACAAAACTGATGTTAACCATGTCCTATTAATTACGAATTGGCCATTGCGTTTTCGTTAACATCGGTTTTCCAGAAAATTGATGTTAACTTAGCGATGTTAAAAGAAATTTTTGTAGTAGAGCTTGAAGTACAGGTTGAACAACTTGCCAAGCAACTCTCAAAGCATGGAGGATGATCCTTTTCAGCAAACACACAAGTCAACCGAAAGGAACAATGTAAGGCAATTTTAACAAGGAGAGGGACTGTGGTTGGTTTGAAGGATGATGATGAGAAAAAGAAAAATGAAGGAGTTGTAGAAAAAAATGATGAAAAGAAAATGAGAAAAATAATGAAGTGGTGACAAATGAAAAATTTGAAAAAAAGGTGACAAGTGAAAAGGAGAAGTAGAAAACAATTGATAAATACAAAGTTCTAGTAAATTCTCCACCAATTCAGCATATCCTTTATTCACATGCTCCATCAAAGAAAGCAAAGGAAATGCAGTACAAGCGCTTCCTAGATATTTTTAAACAATTGCAGATCAATATTCCTTTCTCTGAAGCATTGGAGCATATGCCAACATATGCCAAATTCATGAAGGATCTACTCACTAAGAAGAAAAGATACATGGATGATGAAACAATAGAATTAGATGTAGGTTGTAGTGCAATTATCTAAAAGACCATTCCAGAAAAATCCAGAGATCCCGGTAGTTTCACAATTCCTGTGGCTATTGGGAGATTATCAGTGGGGAAGGAACTTCTTGATTTAGGTGCAAGCATCAACCTCATACCCTTGTCCATGATCAAAAGGATAGGAGAAGTAGAAATCAAACCAACACGGATGACTTTGCAGCTAGCTGACAGAACTATTAAGCATCCTCATGGCACTATTGAAGATGTGTTGGTGAAAGTTGACAAATTCTTTTTTCCAGTCGACTTTGTAGTGATGGATATGGATAAGGACAGTGAAGTTCTATTGATTCTTGGCAGACCTTTCATGAAGACTGCCAAAGTCTTGATTGATGTTGATGAAGGAAATTTCACTGTGAGGGTGCAAGATGATGAACTGCAGTTCAATGTTCTTAAAGTCATGAAGCATCCCATAGATAAAAGAGAATGTTTTAGAGTAGATGTCCTGGATGAGGTAATTTATGACTCTAAAAAATTGATTTACAGGAAAGACGTTTTAGAGAAAACATTGGCCGAAGCAGTCAAAAAAGGAGATGAATGTGAAGATAAGGAAAGATCAGAGTATCTTCAACAACTGAATTTTTGCAAAGAAATTCCTTATCATCAATCTCTCTTTGAAGAATTGAAGGAAGATAAGCAAAAAGAGGAATCAAAGATGGAACTCAAGGTATTACCATCACATTTAAAATATGTCTTTCTTGCAGGAAATTCCCAGAAACCAGTGATCATTAATGCAAATCTTTCTGAAGAAGAAGAAAAGAAACTGGTAATAGTTTTGCAGAAAAACAAAGAAGCCATTGGTTGGACCTTATCAGATCTAACAGGTATTAGTCCTTCTTACTATATGCATAGAATTTTAATGGAAGAAGATTATAAACCTGTAGCTCAACCTCAAAGATTTCTCAACCCAACCATGAAATAAGTTTTCAGAAAAGAAGTAGTTAAGCTACTTGAAGCTGGAATGATATATCCTATTTCAGATAGCCAGTGGGTAAGCCCTGTACAGGTAGTACCCAAGAAAGGTGGTATGACTGTTATTAAAAATGATAAAAATGAGCTTATTCCAACTCATACTGTTATGGGTTGGAGAATGTGTATTGATTACAGGAAGCTCAATAAAGCCACCAGGAAGGATCATTTCCCATTACCATTTATGGATCAAATGCTGGAAAGGTTAGCAGGTGAACAATACTACTATTTTCTTGATGGTTATTCAGGATATAATCAAATCAATGTTCATCCTGAAGACCAAGAGAAAACAACTTTTACTTGTCCCTTTGGTGTTTTTGCTTATAGGAAAATGCCTTTTGGTCTTTATAATGCACCTGCTACATTTCAGAGATGCATGTTTGCTATTTTTTCTGATCTTGTTGAAAAAAGTATAGAAATATTCATGGATGATTTTTCTATTTTTGGTTCTTCTTTTGATTTATGTCTGTCTAACCTGCATACTCTTTTGAAGCGATGTATTGAAACAAATCTTGTGCTTAATTGGGAGAAATGTCACTTTATGGTGACTGAAGGTATTGTATTAGGTCACAAGATCTTTGTGCATGGCATTGAAGTTGACGAAGCTAAAGTGGATGTTATTTAAAAATTACCTCCACCAACAAATGTCAAAGGCATTAGAAGTTTTCTAGGACATGCAGGATTTTACAGACGATTCATTAAGGATTTTTTCAAGATTGCCAAACCATTGAGAAATCTCTTGAACAAAGAAGTTCCATTTCATTTTGATGATTTATGTTTAAAAGCTTTTGATACTTTGAAACAAAAACTGATTTCTACACCTATAATAACTACACCAAATTGGACTCTTGATTTTGAAATAATGTGTGATGAAAGTGATTAAGCTGTAGGAGCAGTTTTGGGTCAAAGGAAAAACAAAGTTTTCCATGTTATACATTATGCAAGCAAAGTTTTAAATGAAACTCAAATTAATTATGCAACAATTGAGAAAGAAGTGCTTGCAGTAGTGTATGCTTTGGAAAAATTTAGATCTTATTTGATCGGATCTAAGGTTGTAGTTTTTACTGATTATGCTACTATAAAATATTTGCTAGTCAAAGCTGATTCTAAACCTAGACTTATCCGTTGGGTTTTACTTTTACAGGAATTTGATCTAGAAATCAAGGATAAGAAAGGGAGTGCAAATCATGTGGCTGATCATCTTTCCAAACTAACCAGTGATGAAGTAACCACACAAGTTCCTAATATTCAAGAAGAATTCCCTGATAAAAAGCTATTCAACATTTCAAAAAGGTCATGGTTTGCAGAAATGGCTAATTTCAAAGCAGTTGGTGCAATTCCTGAAGATTACACTTGGCACCAGAGAAAGAAGTTTTTCAGTGATGCTAAATACTTTGTGTGAGATGATCCTTACCTCTTCAAAATTGGAGCAGATAATCTCCTGAGAAGGTGTGTAACTCAGGGGGAGGCAAGGAGTATATTGTGGCATTGTCATAGTTCACCTTATGGAGGCCACTACAATGGGGAGAGGACTACTGCAAAAGTTCTCCAATCAGGATTCTATTGGCCTACATTGTTTAAAGATGCCCACGAATATGTCCAAAGGTGTGATAACTACCAAAGAATAGGGGGAATCTCCAGAAGAAATGAAATGCCATTACAAAACATTCTGGAGGTTGAAGCTTTTGACTGCTGAGGGATAGATTTCATTGGTCCATTCCCATCATCTTACTCAAATGAATACATATTGTTAGCTGTTGACTATGTCACCAAATGGGTGGAAGCAATAACTGTACAACATGCTGATGCAAAGACAATTATTTTTTTTTTTAAAGAAAAATATATTTTCAAGATTTGGTACACCAAGAGTGTTGATAAGTGATGAAGGATCTCATTTTTGTAATGTCCAACTTAAGAAAGTTCTCCAACACTATAGTGTCAGACACAAGGTGGATTCTGAAAATAATATGAATACTTCACACTTAACCAAGAGGGGAGTGAATTGGTTAAACCTTGGTATATTAAAAATTTCTTTAATCAAAGTCAGAGTTTCAAGGATCTTTATCACTTTTCAAAACCAAGAAACCTTATTCAATCAAGTAACTCAGCCCCAGGAAATTCAATGAATCAAAACTGATTTTGTTGGTCAAGCAAATGAATCAAGAAACAATTAAAATGAAGATGATAGAGATTGAGAATCAATACACAAACAATTTATACTGGTTCACTTCAAAACCATGAAGCTACATCCAGTTTTTTCCAACCAACACTAGGTTAGAGTTCCACTATTATAATTTTCAGTTTAATCAATTACAATGTCTCCCTTTATCAACCCTAGATAAACTAAGGAAATCTAAAACCCTATTAGATTCTTAGAGACAAGAACCTGAGAACACCACTCAGTTCTTCCACCTAGAGAGCCCATTCTCTAGTTACAAGCAAGAACCCAATTACAATAGCCAAATTACAAAGAAAATCCAAAACGAAAATTACAATCAGATTAAGGAGAGAAGCAACCTGATGATCCAAAGTATGCAATGCAAAATGAAGTTACCAGATCAGGTTGAATGATTAAAAGACAATAAGCACAACTTTCCTTAATCTTGAAATGGTTTCAAGCTCCAAGAATGACTTAAACACACATGATCAATGCACAATGGAGCAAGACACAATTAAACCCTTAGAAAACACTTTAGAATGCTCACAAGACTGTTTAAGCTTAGAAAATTCGTATGGGTAATGTTCCACGAAGTTGTCAAAGCAGTTGAGCATCAATCCTATTTATAACAGCTTTTTGTAACTGTCTGTAATTGATTAAACGCGCCATATAATCGATTAAATCACCATTTTAATCGATTAAAATGTTCTTGAGTTTTCTAGGTTTGAATAACGAGCAAAATAATCGATTATTTCGAGCTGTAATCGATTATTCCATTAGCACTGTGTTTTATAAAAAGTTTGTGTAATCGATTACAAAACATGGTAATCGATTATTCCAGTGCAACATGTTTTTCTTAAAGAATTGTGTAATCGATTACGAATCCTGGTAATCTATTATTCCAGTGCAAAATGTTTTTCTTAAAGCGTTGTGTAATCAATTATGAACCCTGTAATCGATTATTCTAGTAGAATCTTAAAATCATATATAGCCATGTAATCGATTACTACCCATTAATAATCGATTAAAATGTTCAACAAGGCAGTTTACATTAAAACAAAGGTCAAATAATCAATTATTCCGATAGGTAATCGATTACATTGTTCTTGTAAGCTTTTCCAAAATAGACTAAGAAAAAAATAATCGATTAAGGACTTAAGGTAATCGATTACATCAGTGTAAAATGCATTTTTCCAAAAACCTTTGAATCAGTTTAAAAACTTATGCAATGCACTTGGATCACCAGAATTGCTTTTCTTTTACACATTTCACACTAAATTATCTTCAAGGCATCCATTGCATGTTGAAATCTCAAAACCAATGCTTGAATCAAAGATCCTTTGCATTCTTTAAGTAGCTCCCCCTGAATCCAACAGCTTCACCTTATCATCCTCAGACCAATGGGCAAGCTGAAGTTTCTAAGAGGGAAATTAAAAGGATTTTGGAAAAAATAGTTGCTCAATCAAGGAAGGATTGGTCTCAGAAGCTAGATGAAGCTCTATAGGCATACAAAACAACATTCAAATCTCCTACAGGACTCACACCTTTCCAATTGGTCTATTGCAAATCTTGTCATTTGCCTGTTAAGTCAGAACATAAAGCTTATTGGGCATTAAAATTTTTGAATTTTGATCCTAATGCAGCTGGTGAACACAGGAAGCTCCAACTTCATGAACTAAAGGAATTAAGGTTTCAAAAATATGAAAATTCTAAGCTTTATAAGCAATGAGTTAAATTCTATCATGATAAAAAGCTTTTGAAAAAGAATTTTCTGCCTAGGCAATAGGTTTTGTTATTTAATTGTAGATTGAGATTGTTTCCAGGTAAGCTGAAATCCAAATGGTCTAAACCATTCATCATCAATGAAGTCATACCAAATGGAGCTATAGTCCTTGAAGATCCAGCCACGAAGAGGACATGGACTGTAAATGGTAGCAGAATAAAACCTTATTTGGGTGGTGATGTTGAAAGACATACCACTGTGATCCACTTACAAGAAGTTTGAAGCTACAAACAGTGTCCAGCTAAGATGACGTTAAAGAAGCTCTTCTAGGAGGCAACCTAGTACATTCTAACCCTTCTTTTTATGCTTTATATATTACTTAGTATATAATTTGCTTAATATTTAAAATAATTTTTATTAAAAGCATTTTACATATATATATAGAATGAGGTATGTTTAGGTTAGTAAGAATTAATAAAATTTTCATTTAATATTTAATATTTAAAAAAAATTGGTGTTTAACTTGCCCAGGCGAGTGAACCATGAACAAAATACTTGTCTGGGCGAGCATAGGTCTGCAGCACGAACCAGAAAGGTAAAAAAGTTAGATTTCACCTAATTTTTTTCAAATCACTTTTATTTATTCTTTTCTTGTTGTGACTACACCTTCTTCTTCTCTTAAACTTGCCCAAGCGCTTCATTCATCCCTTATTCTCTCATCTCCAAAAATCACATGGCTCCCAAGAAACTTTCCACTAAAAGAGGCAGACTTACCAGAGAAGGGTCAAGCTCCAACCTTCCTACAGATTTTATATTTGATCCTCAGGGGTTCCGTAGTGAGGAGCACCAAAAGTGGTTCGAAGTCATTAAGAACTGGTCATTCCTCAGAGAAGAGAGTTCAGATAATGGAAGGTGAATATCCAGAATTCACTGCGGAGATTGACAGGAGACATTGGAGGCCACTTGCAACACCACTACAAAAATTTGATCCTGCCATAGTCTCAAAATTTTATGCCAATGCATGGCCAATTGAAGAAGGCATTCTAGATCAACGTTCCCTAGTCTGTGGCCAGTGGATTCCTTATGACCCTAATTCCATTAATCAATTTCTAGGGAATCCACTAATTTTGGAAGAAGGACAATTCTATGACTATACTACTAGGAGGAGCATCCTTGCTGGGTTTGATGAAGAAGCTGTAATCCATTTACTTTGTTTACCCAATGTGATTTTGCCAGAAATATGGCAAGTAGCAGGGTAAGACTACTGTAAACCAACATGAAAAATTTAACCCAAATATGGATGACCTTTTTCCTTAGCAATGTGCTTCCAAGTGACCACAATTCTGATTTGACTATGCCAAAATGTCAATTCATTTTTAGTTGCATAGAACAACTTAGTATTAATGTGGCATAGTTGAACTCAGAGGCCATTCAACAATTTGTCATCACAGAGCCTCCTTGACATCCGTTGAACCCGGAAAAGTCCAACAAGGTGCTTGGATTTCCTGCTTTAATTACTGGTTTATGCCAATTTTATGGAGTGCAGGTACAACCTTCCAAGATAATCTGACCTCCCATCAACCAGGCCTTCATTGAAAAATATTGCCTAGCTAGAGAGGTGGAGCAGCAACCACAAGAGCCAACATCCTTGGAGTCCCTTTCAACTCATCTTCAGAGAATGGAACTCCAGATGCATACTTACATGTGTCATATGGTTGACCAACAAGCTGCCAACTACAGGGGCTAGATGCAGCTGAATGAAAGATTTTATAACTACACACTGCATCAACATCGCTAGGATCCAAACCCTTTCCCGTTGCCTACTCCTGATCAGTTTAGAGCTAATGTTGCATGGCTTGGGGACAGGCCTATTTTTTAGGAGGAGGCAGGTCCTACGACTGATCAAGGCCCTACAACTAACCAAGAAGCTACAAATGAAGGAGAAGAAGCAGCTAATGAGGATGATGATGATTTGATGCATAGTCTAGCTGATTATCTCATTGAGCTACAAAATCCGTGACATTTTCTTGATATCTCTTTATCATTTTCTTTATGGCTTTACATATTCTTGATATTTCAGTACTCTATTTCCTTATTTACTATGTTAGACATTTTGCTTAGATAGATTGTGCGTGTTAATGATTTTGTTTTGGGTTACCAGTACTATGTTACGCATAATTCTGACAGTATACACAAAAGGTTTCCTTATGTGTTTCTTTTTGAAAGTACACCTTTTTTATTAAATTTTTTGTGTTTATAGTTGTAGAATATGTATAATTTTTTGGGACTTAAAAGAAAATTTTCCTGGAATATAACTTGTTTTGGAAAGAATCAACATATAATGTTTCTTGAAACTTAATTTTTGAATAGGATCAGAACACAACAAAATGATTTTTTAGGAAACTTTGAGAATAGAAAAACAAAGGAATGGTTTTTTAAAATACCAAATGAAGTCATATGTTTTTACATGGAGTTGATAAAAAAAACATCTTTCAAAACATTGATTTGATTTGAACATGAAAACAGGCCTTAAGCTTAAGTGACTAAGTGCACCCACATAAATTATATTGAGTGTCCTCATTGATAAGATCTATAGTTGATTTTGCATGAATTTATAATTGTCATAACATATGATGCATGGATATGATTTAGGCCTTCTTTTTTTATTGATCATTTTTTTTAAAAGCCACTGGCCAAAAAACTATCCCAATATATAATGAATTACCATTTGCTAGCCCTTTTGAGCCAAAACACTTATGATTTGTTGGAACCCTAACCTAGGTTAAGAATTTCCTACCTTACCTTAAGTTAGGAGAGAAAAAGGGATTTTGTTGGAAACTTTTATCATTTGGATGGCTAATGTGATAGAAAAGCTATGGCTAAAGATAAAGAAAAGAAAAGAAAAAGGAAAAGAAGAAAAGAAAAAGGAAACAAAAATCCTTGTGTTCTCTAAAGTGTACAAAGTGTTGTAATTTTTATAAGTCAGGTGATTTGGTGGTTGATATGAGAAAAAAAGAATATCTTGGAAGATTGGATGGTTGATCGGAAAAATAGTTTGTCTTATCTTTATTTGCTCTCCTATTCTTAAGATAATTTTGAATATCCATAAAAACCAAGATTTCTTTCAAAGCCAGGCCCAACCCTAAAAGTCCTAATGATCCATGATAAATATGTACTTTGATTTGATGGGAAATAAACTGCAAAATTGATTTATAACATATAAGTGTTGGAATTGATAATAAACACTTACCTGTGGGAGAAACAAACACCTTTGAGAAAATTTCCTCTGTTTGAATCAATGAAAAGTTTTCTTTGATGTTCTTTAGAAATGAAATGAAAATTTATCTTAATTTCATTTGGTTTGATGAAATTCCATCTTTTGTGTTTTCAAATTCTCATAGTTAACTACCTGGAAAATATGTTCTGGTCATTTTTTTGAAAGTTGATTCTTTACAAAACATGTTCATATAAAAAGCATCTTCTATATTATTTTCCTCTAAGTTATTTAAATATTATTTTACTTTGCTTGGGGACAAGCAAGCTTCTAGGTTAGGGGCAATTGATAAGTGTCATATTTTAATTAATATAGGGATTCTAATGTTAACGCTTATCTTTTGATTTAAAAATATTTTCTTGTAAACTTGCTCTAAACCTAGTTGATTTGTATTTGTTACTTATATAAATGATGTTTTCACATTTTAGAAGATTAATTCAATCAAATTTGGTATTTTAATAGTTATCAAGTGTATCAAGGCATCCAAAGCAGGCAAAAAGGACATTTCCTTAAGAAAATTGGCCTAGAACTCGCCCAGGCCAACATATTAAACTCGCTCAGGCGAGTTAAACAAGCACAAAACACTCGTCTGGGCGAGTGAACATCACTAGCTTCCAAATCCTATATAAAGCCATGCAAGGGTGAACCAAAGGCACCCTTGGAAGACCATCCTTAGTGGAAACACGAACCAGCAAGCCTTAGGAGCCTAGAGAGAGTGAGAGAAAGTGAGAAATTGGTGAGGGACTCTGCCGGAGTGATTCAGGGATTGCCTTTTTATCATGTATTCAGTTGATCTTGTGCTCTCCACAATGATGGCTAACTTCTCTAAGGATTGGATGTAATCTTCTGCCCTTAAGTATCTCTTTTAATATTTATTTATGCATGAATCTTCTCTATTTATTATTGGTAATTTCATTTCGTACTTGATGCTTGATTCTAATTGATCACTAGTTTCATGAAATAGGGTTCTAAGTTTAACTGGAAAGTACTCTTAAAACTTGAACTGAATGATTTTACTTTTTACGTTACGTTTCTAGGAATAGATCATAACATTTAGATTGCAAATAGTATGCGATTATGATTGTAATTCTGGGGCATTTATTTCATACACAAGGGATCGATATTTGATAAATATTCTTAGGATTCTCAAATGTGAGGGATCGATTTGGGGTGATTTTATGTGTGCATCAATAATAATAGAAAATAATTTATACATGGTAATTTTAATTGGATTCTAAGGGTATGAATGATGAAATCCAATTCTACACTTTTCTTGAATTAATTAAACTCGTTTTATTAGTTTCTGTAATTTTCTGTAATTCCAACGCACTAAATCTATTATTTTCGCTTTTTCTTTAAATTTCATAACTTCTGTTATTTCACAAATACATGAAACTCCGCTCACACTCGTTGTACATAACTATTAAACTGTTAAGTTTTATTTGGATTAACTGAGTAACTCAAGTCCCTGTGGAGACGATCTTTTATAAATTATGTAACTTGCAACGATAATTGGTACGTTTGCCAAGAGTCTAACACAGATTGAAAGGCAATCGATTGTATGTGGTTGTTCAAGAAGAAGACTGGTGCTAATGGGGAGATAGAATGTTACAAAGCTCGCTTGGTTGCAAAAGGATATTCACAGATAGAAGAGGTTGATTATGGTGAGGTATTTTCACCTGTTGCAAAGTTAAATTCCATTAGACTTGTTTTATTTGTGGCAGCTACGTATGACTTAGAGGTGGAGCAGCTGGATGTGAAGACGACATTCCTTCATGGTGATTTGGAGGATGTTATTTACATGAAGCAACCAGAGGGGTTCAAAGTAAGAGGTAAATAGGACTTTGTGTGCAAGCTTAACAAGTCTCTGTATGGCCTAAAGTAATCCCCAAGGATGTGGTATCAGAAGTTTTGACACTTATGTGTTGAAACTTATGTTTGACCGTTGTCATGTTGATCATTGTGTTTACATGAAAAAGGTAGAAGATAGCTTTGTTAGTCTAACCTTGTATGTTGATGACATGCTACTTGTTGGTAACAGTTTGAAGATGACCAGTGCTATAAAAGGTCTACTGGCAAAGCAATTTGAAATGAAAGATTTAGGCCCCGCATCATAGAGGAAGATTATGGTTGAGTAAGAGGAAGTACATAGAAAATGTTTTGAAGAAATTCAATATGACTGATTGTAAACCAGTGCAAACTACGATGTCTAAAGGTTTGAAGTTATCCACTTATCAGTGTCCAAGATTGAAGAAGAAAGATAAGAGATGGCATCAGTTCCTTATGCTAGTGCAGTTAGGAGTTTGATGTATGCTATGATTTGTGCTTATCCGGATATTGCCCAAGTAGTGGGAGTATTGAGTAGGTTTATGTCCAAGCCAAGAAAAGAGCATTTGATGGCAGTGAAGCGTGTATTCAATTATCTTTGTGGTACATCTGACCTTGGGTTATGATATGAAGGCGTGAAAACTCAAGGGGACAACCACCATTACAGCTAGAGTGCTTTATGGATGTTGATTGGGGAGTGACATTAATAGTAGAAGGTCTACTAGTGGATATGTTGTTTCTTCATTTGGTGGAGCTATTAGTTGGATGAGCAAAAGGAGGAGCACCATTGCGTTATCAACTATTAAGGCTGAGTACATGGCCTTGGCACATGTTGTCAAAGAAGTTATTTGGTTGCAAAAATTGTGTAGAGAGCTTGGCCTTACACAAGGAGATGTGACTGTTGGGTGTGATAGTCAGAGTGCTATATTTCTAGCTAAAAACCCAAGATACCATGCAAGGACCAAGCACATAGGCATTCAATATCATTTCATCAGAGAAAAGATTGAAGACAAGGTAGTAATGCTGAAGAAGGTTGACACAAAGGAGAATGATGCTGATTTTCTAACCAAGACAATGGTTTTAGAGAAGTTTGAATGGTGTACAACTGCATTGGGATTGAAGAAGCATGCAAAGCATTCGCCAAGTGGGAGAATGTTGGGTATGACTCATACTGTGCCGTTAGAAGATATGCTCCTATATATTTTCTTGTAATATGAGTGCAATTGTACGAGTGTGTGAGGAAATATAGTGAATAACTGGACGTAGGCCACATCGGGTGAACTAGGGTAAACTCTGTTTGTTATTTTCTTCTTTCCTTTTCTCTCTTTCTCATATCTCGATTGTTGTGTGATTGCTCGGTACCCAACAATGAGGTGGATCAAATGATATCATTGTAATGTGTATGAGGCCGGAGTGTATGTGAGACAAGGTCACCATGTTAAGTTAATGTTAAAATGTCATGATTGTCTTGTATGTCATGTTAAGTTAATGTTGAAATGCCATGATTGTCTTGTATGTCTTATGCATCATATCATGTTGTGTTTTCTAAGGATGTTGTTGAGCTAACTGGTGAGGGCATGAATGAGTTGAAATATTGCTCTATCCTTGGGGTTTAGTCGGCTTGGAATCTCTAGGTGACTCATACTGATCCCATGACTTGGAATATCCTTGCAAGACAAGATAATGCAGATGCACTGCCAATAATCTCATCTCAGTGAGAGTGTGTTTCCATATTTCCCATGATGTGGAAATCTAGTAATTGCATGTCCTCCTGGACTTCTTTCACAAGTGTTTCATTGGTACCACATGAATATAGAGTCTTAAGTGGAATATGCATTATAATATATGTGTGCCAATGAGAATGGAAATGATTGTGTGACTATGGTACAAATGTTTGTGAGTGTGATGATACACTACTTTTAATTGTTTAAAATACTTACTTTGTTATATGTGGTGAGATGTATCTCACTCACCTATCTTTTGGTGTTGTTTGTGTTTTGCTGATTGCCATTTGCAGGTGAGACTCACCACCATGCTGATGATGATTCTTGAGAGACTTAAACTTTAATTTAAAATCTTTTTATTTTATGTTTTCTTATGAGTTGTAATGCTCTAATAGGTTGTGACATCAAGACTAGACTTATATTTATTTTCTCTTTGGATTTATGTTTTAAATTGTAACAATCTAGTTATGGATTTTTAAATGGCCTTTGGAGAGTCAAATGTTAAAATTGTTAATATCTATATTTGAGTTGTATGTGTAAAGATTAAAATTTTTGTGATATCTTTTATCTTATAAGATTTTCTTAAGAATCTCAAATAACTATATTCCACTTAATTTACTTCTCCAAATAAATTTATATGGGGTAAAGGGTGTTACATTTAGAAGGGTATCGCACTTGTCAGGGAGATGGAGGTTGTGTGGGGAGAAGAGCATCCATGTTGACGAAGGTGTGCTGATTCGACCATGATCCAGTGGTGCAATGTGGTGGCCTTTGTCGGCGATATTAAAGTTGTTTGAGTGTGATATGGAGTCCTTTGCACAGATCTAAAGCTACCTTGTACAAATCTAAAGCTTTTTAGTGTAGAGGGAGGGCAAGTCACAAAAGGAAGGTGGGGGTGGAAGGAAGAGGCAGGGGAGGAAGGGTGGTTGCTGAGGGAGGTAGGGGGTGAAGGAGGGTGGGGTTGTGGAGGGCTTCATGGAAGGGGAAAGGGGCACATGTATTGTATGTGAGAGAGAAGAGAGAGTTTGGGCTGAAGGAGAAGAGAAGGTGTAAGGGAGAAAGATATGTCTTTGTCCATGAAGTGGTTTATTTTTTAAAGTGGAGTATATTGTGAAATTCACAAAAAGTGTCTAAAGATTCCAAAATCGTGATCTAGGAGTCACCAAAAATTACCCCAATATCCTAAAATGGGATCTATTATTGAAGAAGCTCTAAGAAGCTTCAAGCCTAAAAAACAAATAAATTAAACCCAATTTTAAAAATTACGAGTCCTACCAGAATCAAACTTATTAAAATCTCACTTTATTTTTTCTATTTTCACCCGTAGCTACACTACAAAGTACAAGCCATTAACCATTTAACTAATTAACAAGCATAAGTTGTTAAAAAAATTGTATTAATTCTAGCTTATTTTGTATAGAAATATCTCATATTTGGCACTAACAAATAACAGGCTATATATGCTAGTATATCTTGATAATATTTTGTATACAAATAACAAATGCTTACCATAATCTATTTATTTATTTATAATATATAAAAGCTGAGCCGCGGAATGTAACATCGCCACCTGAGAATTTTAGAAATCAGAGATTCTTTCATGTCAGCCTTTTTGCTTATGTGGCACACTCCTCTCATTTTACAATTTGTTGTACTGTTTTTATTTCATGAGTAACTAATGTTTTTCAACTGAAAGTCTGAAACAAATGCTTTTAATCAGTTACTAAATTCTATTAAAATATTTCAAAAATAATAATATCAACAATATTACTATATTGTTCATAAGACCATTGGGATACTAGACATTGACAGACAACAGTTTTGATACATCCTACTTAGTATGTTAGTCTATCTTCAGTTTTGCAGCATAATTCCAATTCTATCTTCTCAAATTTTATGTTTTATGGCTTGAAAAGAAACAAGGTACAGTTACCAAGATAATGTCCGGTGGTACAGACTCAAAATGCAAGATCAGGTGTGGGCAATTGGCATGGCATAATGATGAGATATTCTATATTAATTGTGGCAATTGGTATGACATCCTATTATCGTGGAGCAGTTTTATTCTATTGGCATTACTAATTATATAGATCAAGTACTAAATTCACTACTACAAACAGCTCAATCTACTACGGTTCTGGGCGCATTACAATGACGGTCATACGACTGTTGTAGATATAGGTGTCGTTGAAAAGATGTATTTAAACTACGGTCAGGAGACCGTCTTTGATTAACGTCATTTCAACTACGGTTATGTAGGAAACCGTGTTTGAATACTGCTATATCCACTACGGTTCTGTAATCAGAATCGTCTTTGATTAAGCGCTTTTCAAAAAAAAAAAAAAATTCGCCTATATCCACTACGGTTCTGTAATAGGAACCATCTTTGATTAAGCGTTTTTCAACAAATAAAAAAAAACGCCTATTCTACTACGGTTTGCTAAAATACCCGACTTTGATTAACTAATCTACATCGGTGGGCATCCAAAACCGTAGTAGAAATATGATAATCAAAGACAAGCTAGGTACCAACCGTCTTTGTAATGTGTTGTTTTTTTTTCATATTTTTAATATATATATATATATATATATATATATATATATATATATATTAATATTATAATTAAATTAAAATCAATAAACTAATTATGATTAGATTCAACAAATTATTGGGTTAAAAATTAAATTAAAATCACAGGGCCATTTAGAATGAGGCTGTAACTACACTACAAGCAAACATTCCAAAAGAACATGTTAAATCCTAGAATAATTGTCAATCTCTCTGCTATGGCTGGAAGCTATAGCCACTGAACATGTTTCAGTCAACAGTGTTGATCTAGCCCTTCAATTTGCTAAGACATAACATAGGGTAATTAATTTTCTAACAGAAAACTTGGAAGAAAAATAGAGAATTAAATAGATACTTAATATAAGTAAATGTAGAAAAATCACATCCAATCACTTAATACATGACTAGCCAAAGTATTTTTGTAAGATAATAGCAAAAATGATTCATTTAAGAACAACCTATTTACAATCTAATTATCAATATCTCATAGCAGCAAGTAATGGCCAACTCTGAAAATGCTATAGTAGGATAGTAGGAAGCCGGATCACTGTTATTTTAAATATTATAATACAAAGTAAACACCATTGAAATTAGATAACAGTAAATTAGATAAAAAACATGGCCTTAGGTAACAAACATAACAACAAAATCAAATTCAGGGCATGATAATAACACCATTGAAATTAAGAGGCATAAAAGTGCAATTCCAGCTATACAAAATCATCCAGAAAACACTCAAGCTCAAAGCATGAATATTGATATAAACATAAATTTACCTTCACAACAACCCTTAGTATAGCATCAAGATATATATACGTACAGATCTCCTGGAGGTCCCCGGTTATGACAAGATTAATGTATCTACAAATTAAATGTGCCACGTAGTCAATGCTCTATAGTCTTAGTATATTTCAGAATGAAAGCTTGAAAATAACAATGCATGATAATATGATAGCATGATAATATGATATCGTATTAAGTTTATTGGCACTTGAATGATGTTAACTTCTACTAATTAATTTAAAGACAAACAGGAAGCCTACTAATGGATATAGTAAATGGCAATAATCGAGTTGAATGAATTAAGTACAGTGCTTCTTGTCCCCAAAATGTGCAATTCCAAATTTAGTTGGCTTTAAATGTAGATCAATAAAATAGAAACGTGGCAGTCTTATATTATCTCAAGCTTTCTCTTTTAACAATATATTCATATATTATAAATTAGAATATAAATTTTACTATCGGACACACGTACAACTAATAATGATTATTTTATATTTTATATAAATTATTCAAGAAAACTAACTTATACACATGTAAAAGAAAAGAAAATAGGCTATGTACTATCAGTAATAAAATAATTTTATATCAATAATTATAATTTATCATATATATAAAAGAGATAAATTAGCAGTTACAACTTACAAGAGTATATGCAGATTAAATTCAATACTTAGAGCACTATAGCACACGCTATCTTAGTCCCTTAATATTTTTTAAGCCAATCAAATCCCCTTAGTTTTAAAATTAAGCAAATGTGATCCATTAACTAGACTTTTTAAGTTCTCCAAAAACTAATTTTAACTAATAAGATATTTTTTTTCTTCTGTAAGTCTTATATTAACTCAAGTGAACAGAATGTTATTACCCTATTGGTATCAAACCAAACTAGGTACCCTTGATGTTCCCCTGCACATATAAGACCATACATGCATGAAGAAAGAGACAAAGTGATGCTTACCATGATTTAAAAACAAAACCATGTCACTCTCAAATATAATTTTTCCTTTAAGCATGATATATAAAGATAGAAAAAGCATGATGCACCCACTAAGTTAAGAACTTTGGCCAACCTTGCAACATTAGGCCAGAGACCGCTGAAGCCCAGTACTATTTGAAGAGTTGAAGCAACAATAAGAGCACCTTGGATTGATCTCATTATCCTCTTGAAGTTCTGATTAAATAAAAAAATTAGAGCCAAAAAATAGGGAAAAAGGTTATCAAATCATATTAAATACTTATGAAAAAAAGATTAAAATCATCCTTCATTAATATCATATTAAATACTTATAAAAAAAAGATTCAAATCATCCTTCATTAGTTGTAGATAGAAAAGCCCCTACTGTAATTTACCAACTGCAGCACCGGAGTCACCCACTGCTCAACAGCAATAACTAATATATTTCGACCCTCCATGGCGCCACATTACTAACCATTCTTATAAGTTATTAAGAGCAATAAGAGAAATCATAATGGTTTTAACACAGTTGCTTGTCATCTCAGAGAAAACAAATCCTACAACTTTAGAGAACTGATTTTCCTTTTCCCTCTTTCCAATACGTAAGTATCAAGACAATGAGGTATAAATTGTAGCCCAGTGCAGATAGGAATATATAAATAAATCATGTTCAAAAACAAGTCATGCATGAGGAACTCCTAATGAAGAGTAAAATATTGAATAAGCTAATTATTAGACTAACTACCAGATTTTTATGTCATATATATTATGGAATGCACAGACATGATACATTAAATCAGAACTTGAAATCACCGGCATTGACTTATATATATATATATATATATATATATATACATCTGGTCAGGACTAGTTCTTGCATGGTCAAACTGGGGCCACCATTTCACAAGAGCTTGTCGTTTGAGTATTGGTAATTGTCCTTTGATGGGAGTATTACCATAAGTATATCGTCATTGGAAGATCCAGGCGAGAGAAAGTTTGCTGAAGAAGTGAAGATCCACCGGGAACGAGTCATTGTTTGTATGCTCGAACTTCTTCGTGAAGGTTGTCAATCCAGATACCACCTCAGAAGGGAGTATCTCAAGGGTTGGTCCAAAGAAATCCCACCACTGTAAGAACCATTGAGGGAACTTGTATTGGACATTCTGTTTGAAATAAATAATTCAGAGAGTTCCCCTTAGGTAAACTCTGAGTTTGCAAACATTGTAATCTTTAATCCCTGAGAAATAAACAAGT
>QARZ01041074.1:176553-190920 GCA_013407115.1 Glycine latifolia
TGTATATTATTTTGATATGTATTTTGGACTGTATTATTGAATTGTATTTGATTGTAAATCGTGGTGAGGAAGGAATTCGTTTATGATGATTAGTAGAATTGGAAGCAAAAAGAAAAGAATTTTTCATGAAATTTATAACTAAGAGAATTTCTAATACAAAGTGAAATCGAAATCTCATCTAAAATCCACAAAGTACGATAGAGTAGTGAGAGGCGTTACAACGACGAGCTTAAACAGAAGCAAACCTTTGTTGCGGCGATGAGCTTCTATGTGAAGGAGAGAACAATAATAGCAGCATCAAGGGCAACAACGATGGTGTTAAGGCATGACCTGAAGGCGCAACGGCGATGGCATGAAGGAGACCAACCAAATGATTGAAACGAGAATGCGACGCCGAGGAGGAATACATGACTAAGAATGCGTGAAATGTGAAATTAGATTAGGGCTCCAACCAAAACGACGCTGTTTTGGAGCCCATTTTTTTCAATCACAACCCAGTCCAAGTTCATATAAAACTGGTCGGGTTTCACCGGGCCAAATCAGACGAGATGCATGACCGGTTCAATCCCCAACCCCGCCTGGGTATAGCATCGGTTCCCGGTCCGACAAGCTGGGTCGGACCAGGTTTTATAACATTGGTTAGGCAAGCACATAACTGGTGTCTCACTACTACAAAATAGCAAAAAATGATGGTTCTAAACAGCTTACGATGACGGTTGTAGAATCGTCATTGTTGCACGTGTTATTGAAACCCGTCTTTGTTGATCTTTTTTTTTTTTTTTGAAAATGCCTAAGAAGATGGTTTTTAAGTCAAACATCGTCTTTGTATGTTTGTTTGTTTATATACGAAGACGGTTTTTTCCTTAAAATCGTCTTCGTTGATCCCTATGTTTAGATATAAAGACGATTTTGAAGTCAAAATCGTCTTTGTTTGTTTATATACAAAGACGATTTTTGCCTTAAAATCGTCTTGTTGATCCCTTTTTTTTTTCAAAAATGCCTACGAAGACGGTTTTTAAATCAAATTGGGATATTAAATGGTTGTCAAGCATTATATAAATATCAAAGGAAGCAAGAAAGAAAATTGGCAGAAATTTAAGACTAAGAACATATGGCCCATGCCAACAATTCGATTGATCAACAAATAAATATACAGCCAAATATTCATCAACAACAGTAGGCATGACCAAGTAGATTGCCCATGAATAGTAAAACTCAATAGTCTCCTGCTAAAAAATATGTCTTTTACTTAAAAACAACATAATTTTCAACATGTAATGCCTACGAAAATAAGTTAAGCATTCAATTGAGAAAAAGCACATATAGAAAGCCTCTATATAATCTATCGAAGCAATAGTTCTCTCCATCCAATTTTGTTGGAGTTGATTGGTAGAAGTTATAACATGTCCAAGCAAGCTGCAAAGAAAGGTACATATCTTCAATGATTACCTCACAATAAATATCCACATGCACTGGAGAAGGAATGAGCAGTGAGATTCCCTATAGGTTGACTCCATATTAAAACATCACACACATCCACTACTTCCACTAACATTGGATAATTATTTGAATGACAACAAAATTCATTGATGAAAACATAATAACAATTCCATCAAATCAAAATTGTTTTATGCTAAACACCATTTTTCCAACTGAGGACTAACCTTATAAAGGAAATGCAAAAAAAAAAAAAATCATGATTCTTGCATAACTGCATGCAGCCACATAAATTTAGCCTCCTTGTATAGAGCTCTAGATTTCTAAAGTATGTAGCATGGACCCAAAGACGAAAATAAAAGAGCAGAGGAGAGAAGAAGCAAAACAAGATAACAACTCAGTCTATTCAATGAACTAATCAAAATCCCAAAAGAATAGGTAGAATAAAACAAATGCATTGAACAACCATAATAGTTGGCATTGAACAACCATAAAGAAATTTGATATCCAAAACTTGGAGCTCCTCAAGCCTTAAAACAAATGCATCATAATTTTAATAAACTATATTAGAAACAAAAACAAAAAATAGGAAAAAGAAAAACTAAGGATGAAAATTACAAGAAATGTCATTTTATTTTAAATTTCAAATAAGGTTTCTAGAAGAGTTAGGTAGTAACAATCAAGATCAGAATAATCTGATTTGATTCTCCCTTATTTTCTCCATATCTTATCCTAATATTTATTCTGTAATCAAGGTGGTTAGGACCTCTCATTGTCAGCTCTGCCTTTATAAATCATGTAAGTCAAATCAATCATCAATAAATTATTCCTTTGTTGCCTGCATGGAAATAGTAAAATTTCCAAGATCCAGTTCAAATCAATGATAAATAGATTCTCAAGGATTTTAGTATGAACTGATGCCAGGATATTAAAACTTACAGCAGGTGAAGACGAAACTCCTTGACTATGTGTAAGTGGCCCCTGTATTTTATTAATATAATTTATAAGAAAATGCATGAAAATTCCAAAAAAGCATACTACTAGAGGATGAAAACCTCTGTTATTGCCTATTTTAAAGGGTATATATTAATGAAGATTTCAATACATGAGCTATTATCAAACCATGGAGAGGTTATTGAAAGCTGAAATGCAGATAGGTATAATTAACTTTGAAATTACCTATGCCCAACAGAAACAGTAGAATCACATCTCACTATATTCTTAGCATCTGTAATCCTTATTGATTCATTTTTAGTACAAATAAATAAACCAATTTATACTACAAAGAAAGAACACTAGCTCCAATAACAAAAAATAGCAATTAAAAAAAGCATAAAGACACAAGTAAATTGCAAGAACACAGGCCAACAACAGGAACTGCAGGGTAAGTATAAACCCCTCCATGTGGATAAATTGCAGCATAAGGAGACCCATAAGGTGGCATTATAGGCTGGAAGAAATAGTAAGTTAGCAACTTTCTCATCCCTGTCATCTAGGATACATACAAAACATTGGTTGAGTATCACATTAAATATCTTATTTTACTCTGTGTAAGACTTATACTAGTCTGTGTATGTGTTTAAGAAAGGATTACAAAGTATGTTTATTAACTAATAATTCAAAAAACATAGGCAAGATAATCTCAAAAGACCTTAAAAATTCATGGGCATCCTTCACCCATGTGGCAGTTAATGCTCCGCATATGCCAAAGTATCCTACTAGGAGATTGATGAGCCATATTTTCTCTTAAATCCATTATGTGTTTCATCTAAGTCCAGCACAACCTATAACTGCACATATAAGATCAAAATGTACATAAAGCGCCAAATTAGGGGCTTGATTCAATAATCTTTTTTTTTTACTGGATAAATATTTCTCAGATGAAGGCCAAATGCATGAGGCCAAAGAAAAGGTAAGTAAGAAGCAAGACTTAGAGAAATGGACAAAATATTTTTCTAAACACCTTTCAAACGTAGGTTCTTCCTAATTTCCTTTCTTTTCATGCGTATTTGTAAGAGAAATTTATGTAGGCCTACTCCATATGCTTGATCTAGCTAATAAAAGAGAATATAAATTACATTTTAAGCTTTAACTATTATTATGGCTCTGCCATTTTCTAGGTGCAACAATTGTTAGAGTTCTTTAAAGGTCTTCAATTTCAAACTTTATAACATATCAGGGAAAACCAATGGGAACTTAGAAGTCAACTTAGAAGTCAATTTACCTAAAAACAAATTTGATCCATAGCAAGAGTTTATAAAATATAAATAATCTTGTGAAACCTTAGCCTTTATACTATACCTTCAGGAATGTCACGGCGACTATGGCAATTTCAGCAATCACCCAAAGGATTAAGTTAGGCATCCGAGAATATTCAGTTCTACAATGCTCTGCCAGGTGCATTCCTGCAAGCAGAAAATAGAATTGGGAAGAATTGATAACAAAGAAAGAAAGTACCCATTCGTGTATATACTGATCAAATTTATCCAGTAAAAAAAGATTATAGTTGAATTTTCATTTTAATATATTAACCTTAGCTTTAAAATGTTTTTAATATATTTTCATTTTAATTATTAAAATATATCATAGTTGAATTTTATATATGGATTTAATTATTTAAAATATTTTCATTTATTTTTTTTGAATTTATTTTGATTTAGAAAAATAGAGATTTACAGTAATTCACCTCATATACTAAGATTAAGTCCAATTTGATCTTAATAACTCACCAAATTTCATTATCTTTCATAAAAATATAAGTATTCTTTAATTCTACAAACTACTCCTAGCTTAACCCAAGTTATTTTTATACTAGCATCTCCAAGCTAACTATTTTTTTTACTACCAAATCAGTTTTGACTCATACCTTGGTGCGACAAAAGAAGGAAAAGGTCATACCTTGGTGAACATAGAGGACATTCTCCCAGCCAAAACTAAGGCCCAATAACTGTGATTCAATTTTCCCCAAAACAATCTTCAATCTTGTTGCAAACCTACTAAGAAAATAAGACAAAGTTGTCTCAAAGAACAAAATAATGTGAAAGTGTTGGAGCAACACAAACTATTTAAAAACAAAAGAGAAAAGTAAAGAAGAATCATTATGACCACAAATAGAAAACTTAGGTGTTATTTGCTGGCCACATTAAAGATAAGGGAACATCTCAAAGTGTATGTGCGAACCAACCAACTTTGCTGGAAAATCCTTATCATGAATAAAAAAAGTGGAAATACATTAGCAAAAATTAGCATGAGAAAACATTTGTTTAGCTATGGTTCATGATACAAAATGCATTGTTTTAATTCACATCTTATGGATGCGACATTATAATATGTTCTTATCCCTTTCTATACAAATTAAACTTACTATAGTGAATTAAGTTAATGTACTGGCCCAATACTGTTAAACTGAATAGCTGATCCACAAAGTCAGCATTGAAAACTTTCTGATGGCACACCAAGCTCAATAAACTACGAAGCACCAATCAACCCCATAATTGATTAATATGCACCAGAATTCACATAATTTGACGTCATCATCACATGAAAAATGCTAATGGCCGAATGGTGGTATTTGACAAAATTGATTAGTAGCATAATATTAAAATAAAATAAAAAACTAAAAAAGTAGAGTTTGGTGGTAATTAACAATGACAAGACCAAATAAAACTCCATTGAATCAACATACAGTGAGTGCAATAACAGAACAAATCAACCTAATTTTTGTTGCTTGTCCAACATGTGGACCATGGAATTGCAACTGGTGAAGAGAACTTGGATTCATGCCTCCTTTGACATGCTTTATTATATTAACCCCATGCTTCTGGAAAAATACACAATCAAAGTTGATAGTATAACTGATAGAAGAGGACAAATGGAAGGCAACCAGAAAAGCTTTATATTTCTTTTGCCCTGAGACACATGATATACTTTGGTAAAAGTTAAAATTAAACAAAGAGGTCATCAAAAAGCTCTAAAATAAGGAAAATCAGCATGCATCCGAAGGTGAGGAATAATGATTTTACTTCCGTTAATATCAAAGCAAATGAAAATACATCCATTTTTGTCTCGTATTCCTCATTTTTATAGACCTCTGGAGCAACATAACAGCCTGTTACAGATTTGAAAAAATTCATCAAGACAAACTATGAATCAGAACCAATCACAATAGGATTAAAATAAAACTAGTTATACATATAAGAGATGGCCATATTTATAAATCAACTAATAAATTCAAATTAGTAAAATTGAGCACCAGCTAACAAACTGTCTTTAGTAGTCAATGAGTAGACAACATTAATTTTTTTCTTGTAGAATATGCAACATAGTTTGATGTTAGTAATCTTGGTAAGTCAAACCACAGCAGCAACTAAATAATAACAAGTCACTTATCTAATCTAATAGTAATAATGGAATAGTGATATAGAAATAACAGTGAGTCACTATAGGAAATAACGAGATAGATACAGCATAACACTCTTCACACACTAAGAAACTCACTTTGTTTTGATTTCTTGGCTTGTTGTTGGCTTCTTGTTCAAATACACTAATACTATATTCTGCAACAAAAAGTATTTATACTATATAAAACATCTCTGTATAAGACACTCCTTCATACAAATGACACATGACTCATGAAAATATGAATACGTCAAGCTAAAGACTCTTCTCTAGGAAAGATACTCAAAATACATGATAAATCAATTTTAATTAATGTTACAATTTTTTTATAATTAAATGTCTATAGTTCTTAAAACTGTCATAAATTATCATTTTTTGATAATTTTAAGTTGCAGAAACAAACTTTAAAATTCAACTACAAAAATTTCACAAAATCAATAACTTAATTACAATTTTCACTAATTTGAACTTAACTAAAAATTCTCAAATATTGTAAGACCTGCATATTAATTTAACTTTACTTTAATAAGATTAATTTAACCTTTCTAATTTTTTTTTGTATTAACCTTAAGAGAATCATGGTTCACCAAAAGGATAAAAGATATTCAGTCTACTAGTGAAAGTTATCTAGCAAAATCCATGGGAGAGGTCGACCCAGCTTTCATCCAACACCCACAACATAGGCCAAAGTTCTCTACCATCCGACCTGAAGACATTCTTTTGATAGATGAAAAGGCTGAAGTGTGTAAATACCTAGTCAAGATGAAAAGGCTGAAGTGTGTAAGCTGATTTAGTGATTTAACTTAGTCTTGCACGAAAAGCTGAATTCATTTTATCTCTTTATCATCTTCTTTTATGATTATAATTCCTTTACAAAAGATTATTCAAATAGACCTCAAGATAAAATCAGACCCAAATGGAAGGTGAGAAATCACAAGACCAGAAAGAAAAAAAAACGTTGAAGACATAGATAGAAATAGACCTTATGACCCTCAATTCCAAACTAAAAAAGCTTGATCCCATTTGACTTCAAAAACTCCATCGTGGCCTCCGGATATGACTCAAGGCACACATATCTATAAAAAAAAACACCCAATCAAATAATCATCATGAAACTAAAAAAGCAACAGCATGCGAGGAAAAGATGAAGACTTTACTCACAATTCATCAATTAGGTACTCAAAAAGCATCATCAAACTCAAACACAACCACACACACACACAAACACAAATGTTAACAATAACACCATTAACAACAACAACAACATAAGAAAAAAGGTAGAAGAGAGTGATTGAGATGATTGGATAGACATGATGGAACGGAGGCCGAGGGTTTGGAGGAAGGAGAAGTTGGCAGTTCGGGGAAGCTGGAGCAGAAAATGCCATTATCAACCATTGTGAAGTTGGGGGCGGAATAAAGAGATCCTTGTCGTCGGTGGCGGCAGTGGCGGCATACTCCGGCTGAGGGCCTACCAGTGGCCGCACCATGGCGCGTAGAACTCGACCATGACAAAGCAGTTGTTCTCGATGACAGTGGTGAAGTTGCGCTCCTTCAAAATGATGACATCCTTGTCATCCACCTTGTGCTCCTTTAACGCATCCTCTGACGAGTGATCGAAGTCACCGAAGTCGTCCTCATCATCACCATCGTCCTTGTCGAACTGATCGGGATCTGGAAAATGGCCGGGGTGAGAAGGGGCAGCGGCGTCATCGAGTTCCTCAAGGAAGCTGGGATCTTCCTCGTCCTCATCCTCATCCTTGGGGGGCTTCGCAGAGAGTGAGGGAGAGGGATGAGAAGAGAAGAGAATGAGAGTAGAATCCCTAAATTGCTATTTAAACATTTTTTTAAAAACCGAAATACTTGCAATTAAAGAAGGTTATAACAAAACCGTCTTTGTATACTACATTTTAAGACGGTTTTAATAAAACCGTCTTTGAAGACGCACCTTGAAGACAATTATTATAAAATCGTCGTCATATATCTCCTTTTATTTATAAAATTGTCACCGCCTAATATTCTAAGACGGTTTTTTAGGAACTCACTACTACAAACAGCTTAATCTACTACGGTTCTAGGCGCATTACAACGACGGTCATACGACTGTCGTAGATATAGGTGTCGTTGAAAAGATGTATTTTAACTACGGTCAGGAGACTGTCTTTGATTAACGTCATTTCAACTACGGTTATGTAGGAAACCGTGTTTGAATAATGCTATATCCACTACGGTTCTGTAATCGGAACCGTCTTTGATTAACCGCTTTTCAAAAAACAAAAATATTCACCTATATCCACTACGGTTCTATAATAGGAACCGTCTTTGATTAAGTGCTTTTCAAAAAAAAAAAATATTCGCCTATATCCACTACAGTTCTGTAATAAGAATCGTTTTTGATTAAGCGTTTTTCAACAAAAAAAAAAAATCGCCTATATCCACTACGGTTTTGTAATAGGAACCGTCTTTGATTAAGCGTTTTTCAACAAAAAAAAAATTGCCTATTCTACTACAGTTTGCTAAAATACCCGACTTTGATTAACTAATCTGCAACGGTGGGCATCCAAAACCGTAGTAGAAATACAATAATCAAAGACGGGCTAGGTACCAACCGTCTTTGTAATGTATTGTTTTTTTTTTCATACTTTTAGTATATATTTGAAATTTTATATATATATATATATATATATATATATTAATATTATAATTAAATTAAAATCAATAAACTAATTATGATTACATTCAACAAATTATTGGGTTAAAAATTAAATTAAAATCACAGATATACCTTGTATATGAGCTATATACAATACTCACTACTCAGCCTATAAGCAACATTGAACGATCAAAAGAGATCATAGACATGATGCCATTAAGCACATGATTATTTGTTTCAAACTTTCAATAGAAAAAAAATGGGTATATGAGCTATATACAATACTCTCTCAGCCTATATATCAGCAACATTGAACAATCAAAACAGATTAGATGACACCAAAAATAATCGAAACATAGCATAAAAAATAAAAAGAATGCTCACCGATTCAACTTTCCATCCATCACCAAATACAAAATCTACTGGCTCTTAGCTCCTGAAGTCAAATAACATCAATGGGGCGTACTTCCCTGATTCACTGATTTCCTGGGTGAGTGGTTTACCATTGCCTTCAATCATGGTCACAGTGCCATCCCTGCCACAAAATTTGCACTGCATACCAAATAAAGGATATTAAAAAACAACCAGCTGCAGGAGCAAATGGTTCAAAGAATCACAAACGAATCATATTGAGTAAATTGTATGGGTCCCATGTTGGACAAAATAGCGAAACACCAAAAACAAATTACAACTGATGTTTTCACTTAGGCAATTTAAGCACAGCAAGAGTAAAAAATATGTTTGTGAAGGATTTATAAGAGCTAATTGCATAAGTGATTGCCATTTCAAAGCATAGTGCAGTAGTGATATTTGACAATTCTAAATTTTGAATAAACAATTATGTCCAGCCTAAAGGTGAATTGTAGACGCACCTTAGTTTTGATTAATATACACATTGCCATAGATGCATCTATGACTACCATTGTAGCAAATGCAAGTTCATCTATTAAAGGACAGTGAAATGGCTTATAAGCTTTCATAACTTTTATTACATTATAATCAACATCATTTTCACAATAACTGACCTGAGACAGTTTAAGAGAAATTAAGATATGTAAAATCAGAAATAACAACAACCAGATGTCATGGAATTTTGCTCTATTGCTCCTTAGCTTAACATATGCTTAACTTGTATATGTAAATATGAGATGCAATTAGATATAAGCAATAAAAGGAGGTAAGGAGACATGATCTCAATCATCACTTGTTTCATATGATTTGTCAGTAATAAGAGTGTTAACTTAGTTTCAAGAAACATACAAATTATATTCAAGTAAACAGGTTTGTTATTACCTGAAATACCCGAGCTACCAAGGTGCTTGTATAGATTATGGACACCTCTGTCATCGACGTCTAATAAGAATTGCATCTAAACCCTGCACAAAAGTCCACATTCAATTATATGCATGAATTTACCAAAAGAAACAAAGATAAAACATATTGGGCTTTATCTATATTTAACATAATAAAAGCATATAGGAAATAAAAACATTATATATATAGAGAGAGAGAAAATAAATAGAAATCATAATTCAAATTTGAAAAATATATAAAATAGATAATATTTTTATTCTAATATTTTAATTGTTTTTATTTAAAGACAAAATGAACTAAAATTTAAAATAATATTATTCAAAATCTCCTAAATTAATAGGAAAAATGCAGGAGTTAGACAACAATAACACAATATATAGTTCTTATAAAAGGTGAAAAAGGAAGGAATTAAAGTGCCACTTTTTAATTCAGAAAAGTATAATTGTAATTAACGTTAATTTTATGGGAAATCTGTGTTATAATAATAATAAAATAATGTAGGAGTTAGACAACACTGCATGTTTACATTTTAATATTTGACTCATCCCATTTATTAAATAGGTAAAAAAAATGTCTCACAAATTTAACCTTTAACATGTTTAATGCTTTATTTACAACCATTGCTTACTTTTCCTAAGATCATCTGCGGTTTGTGTAAAAAAAAATCACTGCAGTTGTTACTCACATACTCTCTCTCTCTCCAAATTCAAATATAAAACAATTAATTAATTTTTGTGTTAATTAAGAAGTTACTAAATATTATTTGGTTTTACTAATTACAATTAAAAATATTTTTAACTAACTTTTGTTAAAATTTGATATAAAAATATTAAAAAAAGACATTAAAAATATTAATTAATTAATATATATTTTTAATTCTATAACTGAGTCCGAAAGAAGTATTAGCTTTCACTAATTTGTTTCTTAATTCTTATTAAGTTAGTATAATTTTAGTTTATGTTATCATTACTTTATTTTTTCTACAATTTCACGCAAATGGTATATGTTCATCCATTAAGAGCAACACAAAATTAACGGCAAAATTACACTAAGCATGAAAGAATAAAAGGATTACTTCCAAAAGACAACAACTTCAACTGCATAAAAAAACTATGCTCAGTTAGTATAATTCTTAAATCCTATTACCATAAGGAGGTACAGAGCAAACAAGGACAGCTCCTTTAAGCTTTGGGTATAAATCTTTTATTTACAGAATGAAGCTCAAATAGAATTAGCATAATTGACTAAAAATAAAAAATTATCAAAATAGAATAGTAGGTTTTTCACACATGCGCACACACACACACATTTGGAGTGAGGGAAGAGAAAATAAAAGACAAAATGATAACATAAAAGACAAAATATAAGAAATTTACACTGTAAAGAAAAGCCTTCCTTGCAATGTCTAATATTGTAAGATTGTGGCTGCAAGGAAGAGAGGAGACAGTCAACAATAACACAATATAATTATGAAATGTCACTAATTACATGTACTGGATAACGAGTAGCACCTAAATTGTACCCTTTTAATTAAAGCACCTAAATTGTGTCATCAGTGGACCTCATATCCAAGTAGAAGCTGCATCTAACACTCAAACACTGTTGTTGCAACTAAGCCCAATGTGCAAATACAGATATCAAGTGTAATTTCACAATCAAAATATAATCTAGCAGTGCCCAGTCAAGTTTCAAGACTAAAAATCAGCACAATTAATAGGGAGATTGAGAGTCAGAACAACATAATGTAACACAGTGGATTCTAACCACCAGTTTTTCCATAAAATGCTAGTTATATTTTCCTCTACCCAGATGCAGAATTCAAAATAGATACATCCCATCCCAAGATAATCAAATCTCAACTTAAGTATTTCCAATGATTGGCTTCAATAAAACAAAAAATTCATAATAGATAACCATGATACAAGGTCTCTCAGTTACAAAATGGGGAAATTTCAACTATAGCCATAGTTACTCACAGTCCAATCATACTAGGTCTCTCAGTTGATACATCCCATGCCAGTTCAAAGTCATCACCTTTCCATGCATTCTCAGGGATTTTCATCTTAAAGGCTATCATTGTTGCCAGAGAGTGCACCTAGCACAAGCACATCATAAAAGTGGAAAGAAATTAAGATATGTAAAATCAGAAATAACAACAACCAATTGATAAAGGGAATAACAACAAGGTTTACTCACTCCTTTATCAGTTCTGCTACTCCTTAGTTAATTGATTTTGTTGAACCATAAAATATTTTTAATGAAGGCTTATTAGAAATCATTAATTACCTTCCAGCTATGAGCCTGTGAAAATGTTCTAGCCTCAACCTTGTTAACAAATACATAGTCAATATACCTAGACAGAACAGGTCAACATTAAAAAAGAGTTGCATATATACTTTTGCTCTTCAGGGCATAAAGACACAAATTGATTGCCAATTAAAAAATGCCAGAATTATTGTGCCGCAATGAATATGCCATATACGGCTGGCATAAAGTCGATAACATATTAAGCAACCATTTTGGCAGCAATACTCACAAATATAGACACTATATGTATGTGAAAAATAGAAGAAAGCTCCTATATATGTGTACCAGACAATATTACTTTATATTGAAAATTAGGAAAGAAGAAAATCATTAAGATAGAACAACACAGTGAGTAGATGCAGAGATTGCCTTTGATATATTCTCTTCCTAAAAAAGATATTTCATTTATGTGATAGTTCCAGAGCAAAAGAGATGCTAGAGATGCCTTAAATGGTACAATTACATGTGAAATGCTGTCCCCAAGCTTCCACCCAGGGGAAGGAGTCCAATAAGGGTCTTGAACCCCTGCTTCCTTTCTGATATCAACAAGATCAGCACTTTCTAACCAGTACTCCATTGCACCCTCAGCATTGTGTACGAATATATCTAATTTATGTACGAATGTCAGATACACTTATAATAACAGCAAGAAAGAAAAGGACATTCATATGATGGAAAATGTGAAAAGAAGAAACAAAATTCGTTAGAATAAGACAAAACTTTATGAAAGCAAGAGATCATTTTTGGTTCTAACAAGCTATAGTAAACCAATGAAATTTAGAAACCACGACACCATGAGCAGACAAGGAAAGTACAAAGAGATGAATCACCAACTACACAATATGAGTGAATTTAGCAGGACAAGGAAAGTAATAGTAAAGACAGACCTCAAGTAGTGGCTTTGACAACAAAACATTCTCAATCCCCTCAACTAGAATCTGCCTTGCCTTCTCTGCATTCCCAGAAGCCTAATGACCAAACAAGCAGAATGATTTAAGGAACAAGACAAGACCATCTTCACACAATTGAGCTATATTACCAAATGTATAAAACTAGAAAAACTGTAAAATAAGTCAGAATCTATAAAAATACTTTTACAAGCCAGCATACCAGTCAGTATTCTCTCTCACTGACTGCACAAAACATTACAGACTTATAAAGTCCTTGCATCTAACACATGAGTGGATAGCCTGATAGTCCAAAAGTAAAAAAAATAGAAACAAATATTGATTAAATTTTCAGTCACAGTAAAATGATTCAAAAGGCAAATATTTGTATTCCAGTAACAGGTCTTAACAAATTGAAGGCATTGCTTTTGGTGAAAATCCTTCAACATCGTAACAATAAAAGCCTTCTCCAACGTCGTAACAATAAAATATTATTTTTACCATAAGCCTCTTGGCAACTAAAGGACCCAGAGATAATAGAACTTAAATCAGTAAGGATTAGATACTACTCCTATCTAGTCACCAGAACCAAACAAGGTTACTTCAACATAACTGAAACTATTTGCAAAAAATGAGAATTATTCCTATTCCAATTCATCAACAACAAACTTCGAATATTTTACAACATACAGTCATATTCGTACTTTTATTTACAGCAGAAAACACTGTAATTTAATCGAATTGGCATTTATTGAAAAAAAAAATCAGATTCACCACACAAAATTAAAGTAACCGCAGATCAAACACGCACACAAAAGCTACTCAATTATTCAAGATTCTCAATTTTAAACAAGTAATTTCCGGATTTCAACTTCCTTTTTTCCAAAATCATTGTTCTGACCTAAAGAAATTGCAACGCAGAACCACATGTTTAGAACTGCAGATCAAATAAGCAGGCAAAAACGGATTCAACAAATTAATATTTTCAATTTTAAACAAGCAATTTCAAAATTTCAACTTCCTTCGCTTAAAAAAAAAAAACTCTTACCGTAAAGATTTCAAACACGCAAACAAAACCGATTCAACAATTAACTAATATTTTTACTTTCAAACTCAGTCAAATCGAAAAAATAAAAAATAAAATCGAAAAAACCGAAAGGAAATAAAAAAAGAAAAAGTAAACCTGAGCAGCTTTGTAGGGGGAGAGCGTGCTCTCGGCTGTTGGAATAAATGTTTAAATAAATATTGTTTAGGTAGTTTAAATTTTAAAATGAGTATTATGTGGAAAGATATTGGTAGAAAAGATATGAGAAAAGATAAGATATGGAGAGAGATATTAGGAGATATTTTGTTTAGATTTGAATTTGAATTGTT
>QARZ01041078.1:16761-29798 GCA_013407115.1 Glycine latifolia
TGTGTGTGTGTGTGTGTGTGTGTGTGTGTGAATTGATCATTTTAGTAACATTGTTCTTTCTATGTTTTGCATGCATATCCTTGAATGACTTATGTATTTGCTAAAAAGATGAGACATTGATAAGGTTTCTTTAGACTTATGAATTGTTCTGATAAGTTTTCCCCTAGTTGACCACTTTGAGCCTGGATGATTATTTCTTTTTGGTCCTTTGAACTATATTGTGAACTGCTGACGTGAGGAAAAAAAGGGAAAACTGATGTGGAAAAAAGGGAACACTAATAACAATGCAGGTTGTGTTAGTGAATAAATCTTAAGTCCTTTTCTTAAGTGGAATCAAAGACAAAAATGAGTTCATGAAAAAAAAACAAAAACAAAAAATATTTTACCTAAGGCAAATAAAAAGTAGAAGGAAAAAAGGATCAAAAGTTTAAAAGAAAGGTGCAAAACACAGGTAAAAGTTCCCTTACTTTCTGAGTGCTTTCATATCATTTAGTGGAGCCCTTTGTTAGTCTGTTTCTTTCAGCACCTATCTTACATTACATGTTTGACACCATTATAACCTAATATGTCTCACTTATTATGATTTTTTTGGATTCATTTTAGTTGGGTTGATTGATCTACAAAGTTTTGAACTTCTTTATTGAATTGTGATCTTGAGTGTGACTGCCTATTTGTATAACACTGAGATATGGTTAGAAGAGTCAACTTGAAGCTCTTTAAGACTGTTTTCTTGTTGATTATAAGAATAACGAATTCCCGAGTCAATTTATGATGCCTTAATGTGGGAGATTTTACTTTTGAATAAATGAGGATTTCTATAACATGAGTTCTAACTTGGGAGAATTTGTTTTGATTAGAGAACTAGAAAAAATGCTTGAGGACAAGAAATGCTCAACTATAGGGAAGTTGATAAACACTTTTGCAGTGATATTTTGCTACGTTTTTGTGTCATTTGTATGCATTTTCTTAACAGAACTCGGTTTGGATTCTAGTTTTGTCTTGCAGAAGCATAATCGTTCAATTAAGTGAAGAGAGTGGAAATTGGCACTTTTACCTGAAGATTTGAAGACTCTGTCACTTGACTATGATTGTAGTACATTCAGAACATGTGTTTGAGCATGTTGGCCATGGTAATATGATTACAACCCTCTCTAAACAGAGTCGGCCTTTCAACAACAACCGTGGTCCGCACCATGAGGGTCATAGTCATTTCACAATGTCCTAAAACTTCAACGCCAATTTTCGACCACGACTATGGTGGAATTCAGCAGGATTGTGGTGCCCCTCGTTTGAGTTATTATTAAAAAGCTATAAATAGGGGGTTAGAGTCTGTAAACAATAACTTTTATCATATTTTCAATTTTGAGAAAACCTTGAGGGTTTTTGAAAGCTATAAAGTGTGAGCAATGATATGTTGTTAGCATATATAGTTTTTAGGTTAATTTTATTAGGAAAATAGGAAGAATATAGTAAATAAATGCTAGAATAAGTATAAAATTCATTAGTTTTATGTTTATCATTGATTATATGCTATTTTGATGTTTAGGATCAAGAAAAGCAAGAAAAGAAGCAAAATAAGAGCCAACTGAATCTGAGATCTCACGCTAACCGCACCAGGACCACGCTAATCGCGCCAGTCGCGCGGACGTAACGGGATTTCTGAATTAGCTTAAAGATAACATAAGAATGATGGGTTTTTAGGGTTTTATGACCTAAGTATAAATAGAATTTAAGTAGGACGCATTAGGGGCATCAATAGACACTTTAGAACAGAGAAAAAGAGGCAAGATCAAAAGGAGGAAAGATTCAAGGTCAAGGAGCAAGTAGAACAAGAAGGAGGCAAGATTGGAGTGTTTGTGACTCTACATACCTTAGCTTCTATCTCTTCTCTCTTCTTTAGATTGTATTAGGCCAGACATCATCATGTCTGGCTAGTTCCTTTGTAATTATGGTTTAGCCAAAAGCCAAAGTAAACTCTGTGTTTATTGAATTGAAGTTAATAAAATTTCTTATCATTATTTTACTCTACTTTATTCTTCCATTATTATATCTAATTAGACTTGATCATTCTATTAGGTTACTTAGGGCTATAATTCACAATAGGAATATTGGGGTTTTAGTTTCTGAACGCAGTAGAGTAATGGTTGCGATATTACCTAGGGATAGGGATAAAGGATTGCAGATTATTACTATGCTAGCTTCATGCTTAATCTAAAGGGAATTACTAAGGGATTAGGGTTCTTAAATTAGGTTAAAGGGTTAAATGACCGAGGAATCAGGGTTTAACTACATTAGAAAAGCATATATCTGAATAATTATATTAATTAGAGTTAAATTATCAATTCAATTACATAGAGGGAACTGTGGTGATTGTGCTTAACCATAATTATTCTTAATTCTTGCGTAACATTCAATTTACATTGTGTTTAGAGTTCTTTTTTAATTACAACAATTAAACCCAAACCACAATTCAATTCTCTCAACAATTTCATTCCTTTTTCCAATATTAAGAATCATAAATTACAATTAATTTTAGTGCTTCAATCCTCGTGGGAACGATATTCTACTTATCATTTTATTACTTGAACGAGCGGTGCACTTGCCGTGTCGCAACAAGCAACATCGTAAGGATGGATTGTGATCATCGTTCATACCTTATAGGTATGTCTATGCTAAATTCTTATAGGCTTTCTAGTTTTTCTTTGACCATGAGCAACTAGTCACCCTAGTCCAGGGGTTATGATTTAACTGTTCCATTGTACTTTTTTCTCGATTCTTAATGAAATTCCTTAGTATTTTTATGTTAATTATTCTATATCTTTTTCTTATTGCTTTTTTGGAAACTGATCAATCCTATGCTTACTCGAATGTACTATGGTAATCATTTGTGTATGTTGGGTAGACCTAGGTAGAGATTAATTAACCTTTAATTGATCTTCATTTGTTTTGATTATATTTGTTGACTTGAAATAATACTTCTTTGATCATTGAAGTATTGGTTCAAGGCATGACATCATTAGACCTTGATCTTAGGCTTTTGATTGACTTTGGGAATCAGTAATTAAATGTGTAGGAATTTCATAGGAACTTGGATTGGGGGAAATTAGTACCAGTGAATCATAATCTCTGGTTGCTTTTAATATCATTCAAATATCTCTTTTGCGTATTTTGCTTGTTCTCTTTTAAAACCAAAACCACAAAAATACTTCAATTCCTATTTTGATTAAACCAAATGTTTAGTTTACTAATTTCGACTAATTCAAAACACATCTGGTCCTTTGAGTTCGATGTCCAAACTTTTAGTCCACTATTATTACTACATAGGATACACTTGGACTTGTGTGAATATTATTTTTACACATCAATGGACCACTGGAGGAAGCTACTTGGGAAGATACATATGTGATTAGTAGTCAATTTCCTAACTTCAACATTAGGGACAAGGCTGTTTCAGAATAGGGAGGTATGGTTAGGACTGAGAATAAATGTCCCAGATTACATGTTTACTATAGAAAGAGGAGGAAAGGGGAAAATTAGTGATTAGGGTAGTTTGAGAAAATGAGAATGTTATTAGTCTATGGTGAAATGTGAGGTCTGTTGGTATAAATAGTGTGTTAAGGAAAAGAGGGGGATAATAGTCAAATTTGTAAATTGAGCTTAGGTTCTTTATGAGGAACAACCCATGAAGGAGGATTCATTCTCGTAGTTCTTGTACTTTCCTTACCCATCAATAGGTGATGGATTTGGTAGAAGAGTGAATTAGATCTCCCACAATGGGAAAGTTATTTTGCACCATTGGACATATTCCTATTTAATTTAATTGCTAGGATTTTTCTTTATTTATTTTCCTTTTTCCCTTTCAACCCTTCTCTTTCTCCTCGCTTTCCTATTTTTCTTGCTTCTTCTTCACGACTAGTGACTGTAGCACTCCCCCTTCATCCCCTCTTCCTCCACCTTGTTCCTTTTCTTACACACACAATATAGGCAATTTCAAACCCGCAACATTAGTTTCAACTTTCAAGTTTCATTTGTTCATCACCATCACCTCACCATAACAAATAGGGATGAAATAATAATAATAATAATAATAAAGATAGAACAAAAAAGTGCTTGGGTGAGCCACCATTTGGTCAAGGGCATCTCGTTCACACCAAGCCTTTCTCAAGCACCAATCACCATGCTTCCCATAAACAGAGAATGTTAGAACCAATAAAAATTGCGAGAATAAATGGATCAATTCTATCTTCTTTCCCCGTGGCACTCCCCACTTGCCACCGAGAGCGATTTTTGGCAGTTATGCCACCCTTTGTTTTCTCTTCTTTCCTTCTTCCCTCCTTCCTATCACCTTCCTTTTGCACTTCATTCCCTCTGGACAGAGACCTCCGCGATTGTGGTAGCATTTCTGCACACATCCTCTCTATCCACCACGCCTTCTATTTGAGGGCTCCACTCTCGCACGTGTTACTAGCACCAAAGGAGGTGATTCTTTGGCTGCATCTCTTAAGCAACAATGATAACACTGCAACTCTATGGACGCTTTCCTTTTGACGCAACAACCTTTGAAATTAGGGCTAGATGGAGAGAATATGGAAAGAGGGGTAAAAAGGGAAAAAGAAAGAAAAAAATAAAAAGAGAAAAAATCCTAGCCATTAAATTAAATATGAATACACCCAATGGTGCAAAATAACTTTCCCACGGTGGGAGACCTAATCCACTCTCCCACCTTAGCCATCACCCCCACCAATAATAGTCTTTCTTTTCATCTCATCATTTCTTGTTTCCTAACATAAAGCATACTAAAAATTAGTGCTGCCTGGAATCTTGTTAATAAACAACTTGAAGCCAAAATATACATTGAACGGTAAAATTGAACAAGTATCCAGAAAATAATCGAAAATAATTCATATTTAACAACCATTCCTTGGGACCCTGGAACCCCTCTTGGCTAAGTCTCTTCACACTTCACAGCAAAAACCATGCCTGTTATGGCCTGGTAGCAGCAAGTGAACTCACCTCCAGTCGTTAAAAATTTGAACCAAAATCTGGCCTCTCCTACTGGACAGAAATTTCTTGTGGCTGCTCAGAGCTCAATGTGGTAGAAGTTTTTCAAATTGACTTGATACATAGCCATTTCTCTCACACTTCTAAAGTGAATCCTGCATAAATATACCTAGGCAAGTTCACAAAAATTCAAGCACCTGCCTTACAACAAACAAAACAAGTAAGGCCATCACTCGTTACCAAATATACATGGAATCCAAACAAAGCCACAAATTGTCCTTATGCAGTTAACAATATTTTCTCTGAATTAGAAGTGCATTTTTTCTCCCGGGAATCATGACAGATTTTTTCTCAACTCCAAAGGGGTTAAAAAAACAAGTTTTCAGAAAGGCCCCAAATCTAGAATTTAAGCATTCATTGGGTCTTTCTAGATCAAATTCAACTATGAAGAACCACAGGTCACCACATAAGATAACACAAAGCAAACGAAAATTGGAAGGATCTCAAGCATGTCATACAGACTAGGATACATTTTTATGGCAGCCAAAATCTCCATAAAGTTAACTTGAAAAACAAATCGTGAAAAATAATTAGCTCATTAAGATATGAGGACACAATTAATTAGCATCTCAATAAAAAAAGACGAGGTACATGAATAATAAAGGTATAAATCTATCAAACATCTATTGATTTTATTACTCAATAACAGTTTTGATCATATTATTTTAAGCCAACCCAGTGATCTTCAATTCTTCTCAATTATTTGATTGATGTTATGTTCTACATCAATTCCTTTCAAGTTACTAACTGGACACACATAATGATTTAATGATTTAATGATTTATTCGGTTAATTAGTTGCTCTAGGCATCTATGAGCCCATAAAGATTCTAATGTCATGACAACTTGATCATATCAGTAAACAATGGCTTGTGACAGAAAACAAAAGAAAAAAGGATATATGATCACAAATAAGCAATCAACAAATGGGGCAGTAGTAATGAAATAATGGGGCTGAAAACTATTTCCAATGCAAATATCCCACCTTAAAATAGGACAGTAAATTCTGTGTAGAATATAAAATGCAGTAATTACAGATTTGAATTATAACATCCAACTTTAGGAATGACGATCAACAAATATATACAAATAACTTATAATTATATGTGATGGAAGCTTACCTGAAGTTGGACATCCTGGAAACTCAAGTAGTAAGTGGAACTCCAAACTTCATAATCACCCATTAAACCAATGAATAAAGGGGGAATTCACAACTGAAACAAGCTACATTGATCTGAGGCTTCCATCACAGAATAAAACTAAAGTACCAAAGTGGAAGGAAGAATAGGAAAGGCGTGCAAGGAAGAAAGGAGCTCTTTCTAGAAGAAATGGACTTAACAAAAGTATAATCTATTAAGATGACACAGTTAACAAAATGTAGCAAACACTACCCCATGTTTTGAAGGCAAAGAAAGTTCAGTGAGGCATTTGTAGAAAAGTAAATTCAAAAATAAAAGTTTGCATTAACAATGTATATACACTAGTATCAAAGTTGCATGAAGTCATGGTTTCTTCATCGCTTATAAAAAAAATTACATTCTATTCGTGTAATGCTGACAATAGTTATGGTTCAACCAATTCGATAGTTTTTACGCGGAGAAACCGTACCTAACTAAAAAAACTTTGCCTATCCCTGTGTCACAAAACAGAAATTGCTCCAGCAGAATGAGAACTCTCCCACACTTCAATACCCTCAACATCTTCCCTACTAACAAACAACCTATCCCCACCACCTTCAATCTTCTTTATAACCCCTCTATCTGAATCCTCCCTTTTATCCACAAAATTCCTCCTATAAAACCCTTCAGCATCTCCCTCACTATTTTCCCTTTGTTCAACCCTTGACCAAACCTCCAATGCTCCTTCTCTAGCCACAAACACTTGCCCCCTATAACAATGCACCACACTATTCCTCACTTCACCACAACTCACCAAACTAGGGTTCTTCTCTTGCAGATAAACCCAAGGATCGTCCTTCAAAAACCGCATATCCGCCATAGCCAAATCACCGGACTTAGAGCACAGCTTGAACAGCAACAACCCTTCCACATCAGCCTCCACGTCAGCAAACGAATCCCCGAACCTGCTGCTCCGTCCCGAACCACCAGGCTCGTTTGTCTCCCAGATCACGTCCCCGGACCTCGGGTCCCACAACCGGACGTAGCCGGAGTAACCGAACGCGCCGCCGGTGACCGCGCTTCCGACGAGAACTCCGGTCGCGGGAATCCACGTCAGCTTCCCGGGAACCATGTTCTTCGCCTGGTTCCCCGATTGCCGAGCGAACTGATTCGCGATCTGAAGCTTCTCCTTATCGACTTCGATTATGCAATTCTCTCTGTGCGGACAATCGAACGAAGCGAAAACGGAGTTTGAGGAGCTTGTTATGGCGTTGACGCTGGCTTTGAAGATTCGAGGATCGAGCGGATCGGTCCAGTGGACCGATCCAACGTGGCGGCTGCCGGAGAAGTTGTAGAAGTGGAGGCCGGTGTCGGATTTGGACCCGACGGCGGCGATATCGGGCCAGACTCTGCAGATGGAGTCGATTTCGTCGAGGTGCGTGCGGACGGTGGCGGCGTGGGTGAGGATGGGGTCGTAGCCTGAGATTTGGCCGCCGTGGGCGATCCAGACGGCGCCGGAGGGGGCGGCGACGAAGGAGGAGGGGAGGCCCTCCGAAGCGGGGCGGAGGGAAGCGGAGAGGGCGGCGTCGATGCCGGAGAAGGGGGGAGGCGCTGCGGCCGCGCGGAGGTGGGCGTCGATGCCGTAGAAGAGGGCCTCGTCGGCGAGCTCGTGCTTGGAGAAGCGGTGCGCGGCGGAGGGGAGGTGGGATGTGCGGAGGAGGGAGAGGAGGACGGAGAAGATCTCCGGGTCACGGTCGATGAAGACGGGGTTCGGGTCGGCAGAGCGGCGGTTCGAGAGCGCGAAGAGGAGCGAGTCCGGGCCGCCAGAGCGGAGCGTGGAGAACGTCGTCTCGAAGAGCTTTCCGCCCACGTTTAGTTTGATGCGCTCGCTCGAAGAAGGGTTGGATTCCGCTGAAGTGCTTTCTTCCTCCATAGTAGAACAACAAGAAGATTAAGAACAAGAACAAAGGATTGAGGTGAGGCTTTTCTTATGTTTTTCAACTCTTCTGTTTAGTTAGATTTGTGTGAAGATACTAACGAATAACGTGGAGGATTGAGTATTTTGTCTTTTGTTTATTGGGTTTGACAGTTGCCATATTGGAACGGCACTTCGTCGTATTTTGACCAGAGTAATGAAAACACAAATCTTGAAAATGCTAAGAATAATAATAAAAGGATTTTTTTTTATACTGTAGTTGATTGAATAATTTATTTTTAACGAATATCTTCTCTCTTTAAGGGAACAAATATCTTCTATGCATTAATATTTGGTATTAATTTGTTTAAGAAGCAATTTTCAGAAAACCTTCACTCATAAAAAAGGTTCACCTATTTTAACTAAATTTTAAGATGTGGTAAATTTTGAAGCCAATTCTCATTGTATATCTTGTGCAGTGTTATATATATGCATATGGGATGGAAGCGAGGACTAGAGGAAGGAGATCAGAATAACCAATGCATATGGAAAGCAGAAATAGAATACGAAATTCATATGGTTATGCACAATAATAAATACAAAAATATAAATTTAAAGTATAAAATTATACTCTCAAGCGCGACAAGCCATTGGGATAAGAGGGATTTGATGAGAAATAGAAAGATTTAGTTATAGGAAGATAAACATGCAATGCAAAGATGAGAAAATAAAATTTTTATTTCCCAAAAAGATTAAAGATTACAACAGATTAAACCCAGAATTACCTAGAGGAAAACACTTTGAATAACACACTGGAATTTAGAACCTGGTTACAGATTGAGGGACGCAGCCCTTATATAGACTCAAAAATTTTTGTTTCTACAGTTTCGATATTTATGACTGGAAAACCTACTGCTACAGTAAACAGTGCTGAACAGTAGTCTGCCGCAGGAAATAATGATGTCATGCTTGAAGCAATTTTCTTCAACGAAAGGAGCTTTCTCCACTTACCCTTTCGCCTAGATGCTTGAGATTTGTTTTGTGGCTATGACTGAATTCTTCAGTCATCACAAGGATTGATATCGAAACAATTGTCTTCATTCTGGTAGAAATCATCCGACGATTCTGAGGAAGTTTTAGCGGGTTTGGCTGATTTTTTGGATGAGGAGCAGGCGTCTTCATTCTCCTTTTCCAAAAGATTGAAGATCATATTCATGTTCTCGATAAACTTCTCCTTAGAGGTGGAAGACGCCAAGGTTGCTAACACTTGTGATCTTTGATTGAGGAATTTACAGGCTTCGGGATCTACTGCTTTGGTGAGGGTTGGATGTTGTTTAAACCAAAGCAAAACATGTTCTGGACTGGCCCTTGAATGGTCAACATGGGACCACCATTTAACAAGAGGTTGTTTTTTAAGCATTGGTAGTTGTCCTTCGGCAGAAACATTACCAAAAGCATAGTGCCATTGGAAAATCCAGGCGAGGGATAGTTTGCTGAAGAAGTGTAAATCCACCGGAAACGGATCATTGTTTGGGTGTTCAAACTTCTTCGTAAAGGTTGTTAAGCCAGATACTACTTCAGAAGGGAGTATCTCAAGGTTTGACCCATAAAAATTCCACCATTGTAAAAACCATTGTGGAAACATATACTGGACATTTTGTTTTAAATAAATTACCCATGAATGCATAAAATCTTTATTTTGAAAATAAAAGACATTATGTTGGGCAGTTTGATAATCTCAATATGAAAAACCAATGGGATCATAGTTTTGAGAAAACCGTTTTAACTTATTCACATCTCCAAATTCTCTTGGTGTTAAGACCTTAAGAATTTGTAGAGTTGAATAAGCAATTTGCTCAGAATCCTTATTTTTATGGTGTTTAATCTGGACTGAGTTGGTATCGATCAGCATAAACTCATAAAAATGTCTTGTCTTGAGCAAGGAAATTGGCAAGAAATGAAATTGATTTCCCTGTATGTCTTTAGGGAAGATTTTTTGGGGAACTTTGTTTGGTTTGGGATCCCGAAATTCAGGTTCCATCTGGATGACATCCTGATATTTATTTTTTGGGACATATTGTGTTTGAGGTTTAGGCTTTTGGATTGCTAATGGTTCAGGTTGTTGAACTATGGCTTTGCCTTTTGATTGGTGCATGGTTACTGGAGTTTGAGATAAGGTTTTGATCATGTTTGCTAGGCTTTCGTTACCTTCATCTGAAGTGATGTCAGCCCATGTTTTGGATGGAAGGCCTTTTGGAAGGTGTGTTAGTCCCTGTTCTTGGAGGGCCAAAAAGACTTGGATTGGCATGGCGTAGTCTTCTTTGGTTATCCGATTCCTAACAAGAAGGATCTTCTTAATCGTCTTTTTTCCGCTAAAATCTTTTCAAAATTTGACATGAAATATGGGTTTTGGCAAATTCAAATCAGTGAAAGGGATTGTTATAAAATGGCTTTTACAGTTCCTTTCGGGCAATATGAATGGAGAGTTATGCCTTTTGGATTGAAAAATGCTCCTTCAGAATTCCAGAAAATTATGAATGACATTTTTAATCCATACACCTCTTTTATTATTGTCTATATTGATGATGTTCATGTGTTTTCCCAATCTATTGACCAACATTTTAAACACATAAACATTTTCATTCAGGTAATCAAGAAAAATGGTCTTGCTTTATCTAAGACTAAAATCAATCTTTTTCAAACAAAAATATGTTTCCTTGGTCACAACATTCATCAGGGAACTATCACTCCCATCAATCGTGCTATTGAATTTTCCAACAAATTCCCCAATCATATTATCAAGAAAACCCAACTTCAGCGTTTTCTTGGTTGTCTAAATTATGTGGCTGACTTCTTCCCTCAGCTGAGTAATCTTGCTAAACCTTTTTATGACCATCTCAAGAAGACTCATCCTCCTTGGGACAAATATCCATACTGACATTGTCAAACAGATCAAATCTCAAGTCCAAAACCTTCCTTGTCTTTATTTACCCAATCCTCCAGCCAAAAAGATTGTTGAAACTGATGCATCTGACATAGGTTGTGGAGGTATTCTCAAAAAATCTGTCAATGGCAAAGAACAAATAATTGCATTTACTTCAAAACAATGGAATCCTGCTCAGCAGAATTATTCTACTGTTAAAAAAGAAGTTTTAGCAATTGTTTTATGCATTTCAAAATTCCAATCTGATTTACTTAATCAAAGGTTTTTAGTCCGTGTCGATTGTAAGTCAGCAAAAGAGATCTTGCAAAAGGATGTTAAAAACCTTGCATCAAAATAGATTTTTTCCAGATGACAAGCTATTCTAAGTATTTTTTATTTTGAAATTGAATTTCTCAAAGGTACTTTAAACTCCTTACCTGATTACCTTACTCGTGAAGACTTACAGGGGAAAGGTCAGTAAGCATTCAATGCCCAATTCAATTAAATCTTCCTCCTCACGAGGAAGAGGGAGAGGGAAAAGCACCAAACCAAGACTAGTCATTGCTAGTTTAATCTCCCATGCAGGATCTGCAGGGATTGGATCTTCATCCAAACAGGAAGAAGATTCCAAAGAACAATCTAAATCTGGGTCATCAACCCAGTTTGGGTCATCTACCTGGATTTTACCTCAATCTCTTTCTGAGCCAATTACTCAGAAACCAAAACCGCAGTCTCAAACCAAAGAAGACTACGCCATGCCAATCCAAGTCTTTTTGGCCCTCTAAGAACAAGGACTAACACACCTTCCAAAAGGTCTTCCATCCAAAACATGGGCTGACATCACTTCAGAAGATGAAGGTAACGAAAGCCTAGCAAACATGATCAAAACCCTATCTCAAACTCCAATAACCATGCACCAATCAAAAGGCAAAGCCATAGTTCAACAACCTGAACCATTGGAAATCCAAAAGCCTAAACCTCAAACACAATATGTCCCAAAAAATAAATATCAGGATGTCATCCAGATGGAACCTGAATTTTGGGATCCCAAACCAAACAAAGTTCCCCAAAAAATCTTCCCTAAAGACATACAGGGAAATCAATTTCATTTCTTGCCAATTTCCTTGCTCAAGACAAGACATTTTTATGAGTTTATTCTGATCGACACCAACTCAGTCCAGATTAAACACCATAAAAATAAGGATTATGAGCAAATTGCTTATTCAACTCTACAAATTCTTAAGGTCTTAACACCAAGAGAATTTGGAGATGTGAATAAGTTAAAACGGTTTTCTCAAAACTATGATCCCATTGGTTTTTCATATTGGGATTATCAAACTGCCTGACATAATGTCTTTTATTTTCAAAATAAAGATTTTATGTATTCATGGCTAATTTATTTTAAACAAAATGCCCAGTATATGTTTCCACAATGGTTTTTACAATAGTGAAATTTTTATGGGCCAATCCTTAAGATACTCCCTTTCGAAGTAGTATCTGACTTAGCAACCTTTACGAAGAAGTTTGAACACCCAAACAATGATCCGTTTCTGGTGGATTTACACTTCTTCAGCAAACTATCCCTCGCTTGGATTTTCCAATGGCGCCATGCATTTGGTAATGTTTCTGTCGAAGGACAACTACCAATGCTTAAAAGACAACCTCTCGTTAAATGGTGGTCCCCGTTTGACCATTCAAGGGACAATCCAGAAACAGGTTTCACTTTGGTTTAAACAACATCCAACCCTTACCAAAGCAGCAGATCCCGAAGCCTGTAAATTCCTCAATCAAAGATCACAAGTGTTAGCAACCTTGGCATCTCTTAATATCTTTGGCTGATATGGGTTCAGTCTCATCCTTAGACTTAAAGGGTGAGGCATAGATGGGGTTATGTTTTTCATTTCTGACATTAGGAAGGATAAACTTGGTTGACGGAGGGAACTCAGATCTGACAACCTGACCATCCTTAAGGTCATACCTAGTGATGACACTGATGGTGTTAGGCTCTAAGAAAGGATAAT
>QARZ01041078.1:54798-183665 GCA_013407115.1 Glycine latifolia
TCTATGGTTGCTGATAACCAGAGGTTGGAGAACAAATTGACAGAGTTGACATCCCTTGTGAGGCAGCTTGCTATTGGTCAACAACAGAATGTGATGGCAGCCAACCAACCAAGACTTTGTGGTATCTGCTGTGTGCCTGATCATCCAACAGATACATGTCCCACTCTCCAAGAGACAGAACAAGCTGCTGAAGTTTCTGCCATGCAACCTGGACAACCATTTAGACCTCAACAGTAGTATAATCCTTACTCTAACACTTATAATCCTGGTTGGAGAGATCATCCAAATTTGAGGTATGGTCCTAGTCCACCACAACAGCAACAACCCTTCAGACCTCCACAGCAGCACTTACAGCTTGCCACCACCAAATACCAACCTCCCCCATTCCGACAACAACCACAGTTCCAGCAACCTGCACCTACACCACCTGCACAACCTGTGCAGACCAGTTCTGGACCTTCTTTGGAGGAATTGATAAAGCAAATGGCCACCACTAACCTTCAGTTTCAACAGAATATCAGTGCCACCGTCCAAGACTTCCAGACTCAGATTGGACAGTTAGCTACAACTATAAACCAGATGCAGCAGCAAGGTTCTGGCAACATTCCAGCACAACCAGTGATTAATCCAAAGAGTGTGAATGCCATTACCTTGAGGAGTGACAAGGAGCTTTCAGATTCAACAGTTGTTGGTGCTAAATCAGATTCTGCACCAAAGCTTACTCCTCTAATTCCTCTACCTTTTCCTTCTAGATCCATTTCTGCAAAGAAAGTGGAATTTGATTATGATTTGCTTGATATTTTCAGGAGGGTTGAAATCAACATTCCCCTATTGGATGCCATCAAATAGATTCTGAAATATGCAAAGTTTTTGAAAGATTTGTGCACTCATAAGAGGAAGCTGAAAGGAGATGAGCAAGTGAAGATGGGCAGGAATGTATCTGCACTTATACAGGGCAAGACTGTTGATTCCATGCCACTATCCACCTTGCCACAGAAGTGCAAGGATCCTGGCACTTTCACTGTTCCATGCACCATTGGAGATATTACTTTTGCAGATGCCATGTGTGACCTTGGAGCCTCCATTAATGTCATGCCCACATCAGTTTACAGATCATTACATCTTGGTGATTTGAAACCCACTGGTGTTGTCATTCACTTAGCCAATAGGAGTGCTGCGTTTCCACTTGGACTTATTGAAGATGTGCTGGTGTGAGTTAATAATTTGATTTTTCCTACAGATTTTTACACACTGGATATGGAGAATGAGTCTTCCAGCCATGGTTCCACATTGATCCTAGGGAGACCATTCTTGATGACAGCCAGGACCAAAATTGATGTTTATGCAGGAACCTTGTCCATTGAGTTTGGTGATGACGTTGTCCAGTTTAACATTTTTGAGGCCATGAGACATCCTGTAGAGGAACATTCTGTCCTTCTTCTTGATATCATTGATGCTACAGTAGATAGTGTAGATATTTCTGATTTACTTTCAGATTTTTCTAATTCTTCTGATTTTTCTGATTTTGATCTTGCTTCTTGTAATTGTACATGTGATGATTCTGCTGTTGCATGTAGTATTTGTGTGGAGATTTCCTCCACACTTCACTCTGATTGTGTTGCAGGTACAGATACAGGTTCTGAGCCTACTATCCCACTTCCCTCAGCCCCCAGTCTTTCCTTGCCTTCCACCATTCAGCCACCTTCCTTGGAGCTGAAGTCACTACCTGAGCACCTCAAATATGCATATTTAGATGATGCTCAGAAGCTTCCAGTCATCATATCTAGTAGTTTGTCACTTGAGCATGAAGAGAAGCTGTTGCATGTTTTGAGAGGCCACAAAAAGGCCATTGGATGGAGCCTTGCTGACCTTCCTAGCATGAATCCTTCTATATGCATGCATCGAATACTTTTGGAGGATGATTCTAGGCCAGTGAGACAGCCACAGAGGAGGCTGAATCCCACTATTTTGGATGTGGTGAAGAAGGAAGTGACAAAGCTACTAGCTGCAGGGATCATCTATCGCATCACAGATAGCACTTGGATTTCACCTGTCCAAGTGGTTTCTAAGAAGTAGGGTCTCACAGTTGTGAAGAATCAAGATAATGAGCTGATTTCGACTAGAGTGGCCAACAGTTGGTGAGTTTGCATTGATTACAGGAGACTCAACCAAGTCACTCGCAAGGACCATTTCCCTCTTCCCTTCATTGATCAAGTTTTAGAGAGGTTGGCAGGTAAATTACATTATTGCTTTCTTGATGGTTTTTCTGGTTACATGCAGATTCATATTGCACCAGAGGATCAACACAAGACCATATTCACCTGTCCATTTGGCACATTTGCTTACACCCGGATTCCTTTTGGCCTATGCAACGCACCTGGCACCTTCCAAAGGTGCATGGTAAGCATCTTTTCTGATTTATTAGAGAGTTGCATGGAGGTGTTTATGGATGATTTCACTGTTTATGGTTCCTTTTTTGATGCATGTTTGGATAGTCTCTCTAGAGTGCTTGACTGATGTATGAAGACTAACCTTGTTCTTAACTCTGAGAAATGCCATTTTATGGTGCATGAGGGTATAGTCTTAGGGCATTTGGTCTCTAGTAGAGGTCTTGAGGTCGATAAGTCCAAGATTGATGTAATTACTTCTTTGCCTTACCCCGCTTCTATGCTAGAAGTACGTTCTTTTCTTGGACATGCAGGTTTTTATAGGAGATTCTTTTAGGATTTCAGTAAGATTGCATTGCCATTGTCCAAGCTTCTCCAAAAGGACATAGACTTTACATTTGACCAGCCTTGCAAAGAGGCATTTGAGGGATTGAGGAAGAAGCTAACTACCTCTCCCATCATGCAGCCACCAGATTGGGAGCTTTCCTTTGAGCTGATGTGTGACGCCTCTAATTATGCACTTGGGGCTGTGTTGTCATAGAGAATTGGTAAACTCTCCCATGTCATTGCTTATGCTTCATGCACTTTAGATGCAGCCCAAGTAAACTACACCCCCACTGAGAAGGAACTTTTAGCTATTGTTTTTGCCTAAGATAAATTTAGATCTTATTTGCTTTGCTCCCATATCATTGTCTTTACTGACCATGCAGCTTTGAAGTACCTGTTGAAGAAGCCTAATGTTAAACCTAGATTGATCAGGTGGATGCTTCTTCTTCAGGAGTTTGACCTCGAGATTAAGGACAAAAGTGGTGCAGAAAACTTGGCTGCTGATCACTTGAGCAGGATTAAAGGACCTTTTAAGTCTTTTCCCATTTGTGATAATTTCCCTGATGAGCATTTGATGCATTTGCATTCATCACATGTCACACCTTGGTTTGCTGACATTGTGATGGACTCCTAAATTGACTCAAGTCCTGTTTGCCCTGATCTTCCTTGCAATGGAAGTCAATCTTCAATTCAACTTTAAAATAGAGCATGCAACTTTTTCTTGAATGGGGCTGTTTATGTTTTCCTAATTTCAGAAATGGATTATGGAAGAAGAATAGAAGTGGATTTGGATTGACACCATGGAATAGGAATTCCAATAAGTCTTGCAAGAATCACCACAATAGTTCAGAAGCCATTGATAAGAAACAAGAAGTTCTTCACAAAGAACAAGGGAGAATATCTCTCAACCTTCACACACAAAGTGCAGTCTAATTTCATTTAATCCAAAAGTTCTTACAATCTGTTGTGATGTGGCTTATATAGGCCACGAATTACAAGCTAAATGAAATGAAAATGTGCTCTAAATGAAGTCCAAATGTAGCTTACAAGACAAGCTTTTCAAAAATATCCTTGGACTTTCAAAATTAGCGCTTCTGCAGAATCAACGGGTTTAATCGATTATTTCATCCATATAATCAATTATTTAACCTAAATAATCGATTACTTGGTTTGGTAATCGATTAATTTGTTCTGATTCTTCCTGGAAACTGATATATGAGCAAAATCATCGATTAATTCGACATGTAATCGATTAAAACAGAGCTATTTACACGTTTCTGGTTGATTTAATCTATTACAGACATGTCGTAATCGATTAAAACAGACAGACTTTGTGAAACAGACAGCATTTGCTTGTGTAATCGATTACAGACATGTCATAATCGATTAAAACAGACAACACTTTGTTTATTACCACAGACAGCACTTTTTTTGATGTATTTGCATTGAATTTTGTGGCTTCTTCATGCTTTTCCAAGAGATACAAATTAGATTGGATATGTTCTTGGAGTGCTTGAGTCCTAGCCCTTGTCATTGGTCTTTTAATCATCAAAGGAAGTGTTTCAATGTGGACTTCAAGATCTTCCTTCACTTGCCTTGGTTTTAGGATGCCATCATCCCCTCCTTCTTGAAAAGAACTTGTCCTCAAGTTTATGTCTTCATTTGGACCTGCATCATACAAGGAAAAATCACATACATTGGAAGTAACATTCACACTATACTTACTTTGCCACTCAAGATTATCTAGAAGATTTTATCCTTCCACTTAGGCTTAATGGCTTGTTTAGCATTTTGTTCCATTTTCCTTTCCACATAGGCCTTCACTTTTTCATACAATTTCTCCCCATAAGAAGCTTTAGGTGAAACATCATGATTCATCAAAGAAAAAGTGTTAGGCAAAGGTAGTAAATCAAGAGGAAATAAAGAATTAAAGCCATAAACAATTTGAAAATGAGACAAGGAAGTAGTTTTGTGAACTACCCTATTGTAAGCAAATTCATTATGAGGTTGACATTCCTCCAAAGTCTTCACATTGCCCTTGATGTACCACTTAGCATGTCTCTTATTGATTGTACCTTGACTTTTCAAATAATCAATAGAATCATCATCACTATGGAACACAAATTTCTTTGGTAAAAAATAATGTTGCCAAGTTTTCAAGACTCTATCGAATGCATACAACTCTTTGTCACCCAAAAAAGGTTGCATAGCTTTAAGCCCTTTTTCTCCTTCCCTTCCATCATGTAAACAAAGAAAGTTAGAAACAATATAATGAAGAGGTTGTCTTACTAATAACACTCTCTTGACATCTTTTCCTCTAAAGAACAAACTTTTTTTAATCCCACGAATTTTTTTGTTATCATTTTCTTTTTCCTTTCTTTTTTTCTCTCTAATTTTTTTCTTTTGTAAATCACTCTTTTTTTCTTTTTCTACTGCAGTAATTTTTTTTAACTCCTTAATTCTCTTTTCTTTCATCTTTATTTGATCTTCACACACTTGTCTAGGAGTTAAAGGCCTCAAAATAATTTTCTTGCCTTTATGCTTAAACTCAAAAGTATTTTCCTTGCCATCATGTACAACTTTCCTATCATATTGCCAAGGCCTACCAAGAAGAATATGTCCAGCCTCCATAGGAACAATATCACAAAGAACATTATCATGATAAACATTAATAGAAAAAGGAATGAGCACTTGAGAATTTACCACCACTTCTCCACTTTCACTAAGCCATTGTAGCTTGTATGGCTTTGGATGTTTTGTGGTTGGCAAGTGTAATTTATCCACAAGTCTTGTGCTAGCTACATTGATACAGCTCCCACCATCAATGATGAGTGAACATACTTTGTCTCTAACCAAGCATCTTGAGTGAAAAATATTTTCTCTTTGATTCCCTCTTTATTTAGGCAAAAACTACTCAACATTCTCCTAGCCATCAAGAGATCTCCCTCTTCGGCCTCCATAAGTGTAAGTGCCTTCTCTTTCTCACTTAAAGAACTAGATGAGTGACTTGAAGATTCACTCTTTATGTTTCCATCCTCTAGCAAAATCATAGTTCTTTTATTTGGACATTGAGAAGCAATATGTCCTATTCCTAGACACTTGAAGCATTTGATGCTCCCAGTTTTTGTTGGAGTTAATTGCTCAATCTTTTTATTTGACTTTTCTACCTTTTCTTCTTTACTTTTTATTGGAGAACTCTCCCTTTTTGGCTTATCCTTCCAACTAGAAGTTGCAGCCCTATTAGACTTGGAATAGGGAATTTTCCTCCTTTTCATTTGGTGTTCCACCCTTTGAGCTTTATGTACTAGGTCCTCAATTGTATAATAAGAATATAGCTCCACTACATCTTGAATTTCTCTATTCAAACCATGAATAAACCTAGCCATAGTTGCTTCTTTATGTTCCACAATTCCAGCTCTAATCATCATCAACTCCATTTCCTTATAGTACTTATCAACACTCTTGGAACTTTGGAAATGTCTTTGAAGAAGATTGTGGACATCTCTTGAATAATAAGCTGGAACAAACCTACCTCTCAAACTTGCTTTCAAATCATCCCAATAATTCACTCTTTGGCTTCTTTCACCAACTATATCTCTTCTAATTTGGCTCCACCAGTCCAAAGCATAACCACCAAATTCTATAGTTGCTAGTGTAACTTTCTTGTCTTCCTCAAAATGTTGATATGAGAAAATTTGTTCAACTTTCATCTCCTGAAACGACCGCTTCTACTTCGCTTTACTCCATATTTATTTTATTCGTTACGGGTTTTTTTTTTTTAAAAGAAGAATGAAGGCCCATATTAGTTTTAATTGAGTTTGAAAACGATTTTAGAAATTATGAAAGTTTACGCGTTATTTAAATGACGTAGTTCATGACGTTCACATATTCATACCATACAGTCCCTTATTACAAATTAACAGTCCAATACATAAACAGTCCATAATACAGATCAAAGTAGAGATCATCAACAAGCAGAGAATCATCACAATGTCTTCATCACATCTTCTTGTGCAGCATTCATATCACTGTTCCTCTGCTCGCCCAAGAAATTTTGGGGTCATCACAGGTGTCAACCACCAGACACAAAATAGGGTAAGTCATGATAAACAAAATTTAAATATAAACAGACATAATAAATATACGTAAATAGTTATATAATAATACAGAGAATTTGTCAAAATGCTACTAAGATTTAATTATCATCTTTTACTCCACACATGTATATTATCTCTTCTTCACACATACTTGTTATGAAATGTAAGAAAATGCATGCTCATCTTATTATATGATGTATGACTGAGATCTCAGGTTCTCAACGTCTCAATAATTGTGGCCACAGTCAGATAACCCCACCCTCACCTTAGTGGAACGAACTTATCCATCCGGTCAGGGTAGCCCAGTGGCGCGTAGGATTATCACCTCCACTCATGTGATCATCATGGTGGTGTGGTCCTCACTGTCTCAACTACCCCCAATTTCTGACATCTCTGAACTTATGGACTCAGTTTAGTTATCTGACACACCTCCTCATGAGGTTCATCTTCACAAATTTACCCCACCGGGTGTATGCACATGAAAATGCATAAGTGATTCATTTTACATCTTTTAATTGTTCTTGTTCTCATCATTCTTCTCAACTTATCATCATCAAAGTGATACACTTCTTGATTCCTTTCTCATCATGAATCACCACACATCATGTTTAAATTTTATAAAGTTACTTGATAACACATAAGTTTTGTATATTTCCTCTTTATCACACAAGGAATATTTTTCAAAACACACCAAATATATACTGTTAACAACACTCATATCAATTAAACCAAGTTGTACCAAGTGTCATACAGCTTCATTATACCTCACAACCTTCCTTTCATTACACCTTTGTTTCAAATTAAACTCTTAATTACCTACTTCAAAATTATTATATCTTCTTGATTTAGTCAAAATAATTATGACAACAACAAACGGGAATAAATCAAATTTTAACAAGCAACATTAAAATAATTTATTAAGAGATATCAACAAAAGAAATAGTTAGAGATTATGTAGGGATTATTTCAAAATAAACTAACTTAAGGAACATAAAATATATTTTATCTATGATTCATTAAACATTACATCTAGACAAAATAATTAATCAAAAGACTATTTAAGATAAATAATGTAAACAACGTAATACATAATTAAACGAATATATAAGCAATTAACTACCTAATTACACGAATACATAGAATTAAAGAAACATTACTAAATAAACTTATTCAAGAATCATCTATACTGTCTATTAACTAAAAATAATTTTCAAGACATGAATCTAAACCATTAAACAGCAAATAGAGAGTTAGATTAAATTGAGTTTGAACTTTCTTTATCTCATCCTCCATAAAATTAGAAGTTTCATATTACCCATCTTAGTTTTTCCATTTCTCTTAATTTATCAACTTAAATCTTCATTAATCTAGGTAGTAATCTTGAGTAGAGTTTAATATTTAAACTTGGTTTACCAAAACTTCTCATACCTTAATTGTTTCCTAAAATTGAACAAGCTTGCTCCCTTGACCCTTGCTTTACGTGGACTTGCTTTGGATTTTGGAATGTTTTCCTTTTATGAAAGTGATAGCTAGAAGTAGTATATGGTGTGTACGGTTGATGCTTTGTGTTTTGGATTCAATAAAGCTTGAAACAAAATCAAGTGAGGTGGGACTTAGGCTGCACGGTTTCCTCTCTTTATGGCTGACCCAAAATGATCTCATTCCCTTCCTTATATAGCAAGGTCAAAGTATCAAGCTTTCTCATTGGTTAATGGCTTATTCAACTTGGTCCACACATTCCCTCCTTCTCCACATTATTTGCACGGATAGTGTGGCCTTTGGGAGAGTTCATTTTGACTTATCTTATCTAAAGCTTCTCATTTATGATAGATTCCCTTTGTCCCCCCAATAATGCTTAGTCCATCATTTCACTTTCCATAAGTCTTTTTCCTATTGGTTACTTCATTTCTTCATTGAATTTGCCCCCCCCCTTCCTTTCTTGCCTCTCTTTCACGTGGTCCAGCTTGCTCATAGTGCATTCCCTTTGATTTTTATTCAAAACCGTAGGTAACTTAGACTTAGTCATAAAAATTTCTGCCAAAAACCCGTGTCACAAAAATATTCATTCCGAACTCGTTAACCGTTGGATTTTCTTAAAATTTTAATGGTATACTCCTAACTTATATATCTAGCGTTTGACCATTGGGATCTTAAAAATAATACGTATTTGGCCAAAGGAGACAAAATATAATTTGTTTCAAATATCTCTTAAGTATTTGTAACTACCTTCCCACTCGGCTAATGTTTATTGGCTTGTTTCAAAACTTTTCTACACCTTTTCTTGGCTTAGCTTGATCTTCATGTACACTCTCAATTTTGGGTAGACAATTCCATTTGGCCCTTTGTTCCTACGGTGGTGCTTGTAATTTTGCTAAGCTTTTGTATTTTACAAGATTCCAAGCATTAATTGCTACTTTTTACTTTGACCAATGAAATATCTAGACCCCTTATCCCTTCATGTGACCATTCTTGACTTTTCTACAAGTTTTCCTCCATTGATCTTGCATCACATGGTCAAAGCTTAATCTAGTATTCCAAATTAATCTAGTTTTCCTTTTATTGCATGTAATAGTAAAATTCTATTTTCTCATTGGTCTATATTGACTTTAATTATTAAAATTCTAAAAATCTTATTAGCAAATTATAATTTCTAATCATCCTAAAGTATTGCCTTAAATCCATATGAGTATAAAAATATTGGGGTGTTACATCTCCCACTCAAAGTATTCATTAGGATCATTAGTGCCAAGGAATTTTGGAATTTTTATTTTCACTCCACCCAATCCTCCATTCCTCTCATCTCTCTCTTCTCTCCTCATCCTCTTATCCTCATCTTCTCTATGTTCTCCCCTCTCTTCTCTCCTCACTCTTCTAGGATAATGTCTCCTATGATTTTCTCTTCTATCATGTTGTCTCCTTTCCTCCCTCTCACTCCTCTCATCAAAGTAATTTCCTCCATAAGAAGAAGCATAATCACTCCCCCTTCTACTACCATGAGCCCTTCCATCCATACTACTCATAGAATTATTCTTTCTTGGCTTCTCCTTTTGCAACTCTTCAAATTTTACGTCCAATCTAGTTTGCAATTTCTCCATTTGCTTAGTCATGGCTCTCATCAACCTAGAGGTTCTAGGTGACAAAGCATCTCTTCCACTTGAACTCATCCTTCAAAGAAATGGTTAGCAAAACACAAGTATATATATAAGAATTTCTTACCACTCTCCAAGTGTTTACTCTCACTCTCGTGTTTGCACACTTTTAAGGCTTTTTCTATGACATTCTCTCTTGCCTTTTTCCACTCTTATTCTCTCTTTAGTTCTTAGGCAAAAACTTCAAATCAAATCAAGCCTCTTTGCTATAGTGAAATATGAAATGATTCTAGACAAGACTTAAGAGTCCAAAGAATAGAAAACTTCTAAGACAAAACTTTTGGAAATTTAAAGAGACAAGCAACAAAGCACAATTTAGAAAGGACTACTCAAATTGGAATTTAATGAGACAACTCAAGGAATACTACAGCTGTAACAAACTACACAATAAAGATATGCCAATGAATTCAATTGTTAAAAGACACTTTCATCAATTCTGAATGTCATACACTTTCACTTGATTTTGTTGTTCAAAGCAATTTTGAAAACTTGTAATTTTGTAGCTTGCTTCTAATTTTCTGTTTTCCTTTTCTTTTTCCAGCTACTCTTCACTATTTCTTTTGCTTTCTAATATCACTTGATGCAATTTTTTTTTTTGTTTCTAACACTTGCTTCAGATCAAGCATGAAATTGCTTTCCAAACATTGAAGGATAAATTGTCTCATGCACCCATTCTTGCATTGCCTAATTTTAATGCTTCTTTTGAATTGGAATGTGATGCATCTAATGTAGGCATTGGGGGGGTTTTAATTCAAGATAAACATCCTATTGCTTATTTTAGTGAGAAATTGAAAGGTGCATGTTTGAACTATTCCACTTATGATAAAGAATTGTATGCACTTGTTAGAGTCTTGCAAACTTGGAAACATTACCTTTTGCCTAAGGAATTTGTGATACATAGTGATCATGAATCCCTTAAATATTTGAAAAGTCAAGGCAAACTCAACAAAAGACATGCTAAGTGGGTTGAGTTCATTGAGCATGTAATTAAACACAAGCAAGGAAAATTGAATGTGGTGGCGGATGCCTTATCAAGAAGGCATTGCTTGATTTCTATGCTTGAAACTAAATTGCTTGGTTTTAATCATATTAAGGAATTGTATGCAAGTGATCATGACTTCTCTAGTATTTTTGCTTTATGTGAGAAAGGGACTCATCAAGGATATTTTAGACATGATTGTTTCTTGCTCAAGAGATTGTGTGTTCCTAAAAGCTCTTTGAGAGAACTTTTCATTAGAGAAGCTCGTGAGAATAATTTGATGGGGCACTTTGGTGTGGAGAAAACTTTGGCTATTTTATGTGAACATTTCTTTTGGCAAAAAATGAGGCATGATGTGCATAAGCTTATTTCTCAATGCATTACTTGTCATCAAGCTAAATCTAAATTGATGCCTCATGGTTTGTATACACCTTTGCCTATTCCTAACTCCCCTTGGGTTGACATTTCTATGGATTTTGTGCTTGGTCTTCTAAGATCCAAAAAGGGAAAGGATTCTATTTTTGTTGTTGTTGATAGATTTTCAAGGATGGCACACTTCATTCCTTGTCATAAAAGTGATGATGCTTGTGAAGTAGCCAATCTTTTCTTCAAGGAAGTGGTGAGACTACATGAATTGCCAAGAAGCATAGTGAGTGATAGAGACACAAAGTTCCTTAGCCACTTTTGGAAAACATTGTGGGGTAAGCTTGGTACAAAACTGTTATTTTCATCAACTTGTCATCCACAAATGAATGGCCAAACTGAAGTGGTAAATAGAACATTGGGACAACTCCTTAGGTGCTACATCAAGGGTAATTTGAGAACTTGGGAGGAGTGTCTACCTCACATTGAGTTTGCTTACAATAAAGTAGTTCACAAGACTACTTCTTTATCTCCTTTTGAAATTGTTTATGGATTTAATCCTTTAATTCCTCTTGATTTATTGCCTTTACCTAACACTTCTTCTATGGTTAATCATGATGCTTTGTCTAAAGCTTCTTATATTAGGAAGTTGCATGAACAAGTGAAGGCCAATGTGGAGAGAAAGATGGAACAATATGCAAAGCAAGCCAATAAACACAAGAAGCAAATGATCTTTAATGAAGGAGATTTAGTGTGGCTTCATTTAAGAAAGGATAGGTTTCCTCATGAAAGGAAATCCAAGCTCCAACCTAGAGGAGATGGACCTTTCAAGATTCTAGAGAGAATCAACAACAATGCTTACAAACTTGAATTGCCTAGTGAGTATGGTGTGACTAATACTTTCAATATTTGTGATCTTTCTTTGTATGATGTAGGTACAAATAAGGAGGCAAACTTGAGGACAAGTTCTTTCCAAGAAGGAGGCTATGATGGAGGTCCAAGTCAAGCCAAAGGTCTAGAAGGGGAGCTTGAAGCACTTCCTTTGGTGAGCTTCAAAGGACCAACGACAAGAGCTAGGATTCAAGCACTTAAAGACCATATTCAAGCCAATTTGGACAAGCATGAAGTTGTACACCATATCAAGGAGGACAAGAGCTGGATTTTGATGTCTCAAATCCAATATAATTCAATAAATTCCAGCATTTGTTAGAAGAAATTCAATAAAACATGTGTAAATAAATTGCTATTGCTTTAATCGATTATTTTGGCTTTATAATCGATTACGGGATGTTTAGAAGCAATCAGGAATCCTGGCCTTACTGCTTTAATCAATTATTTCGTTGAAATAATCGATTATGAGGATGTCAGCAGGAATCCTGACCTTATTGCCTTAATCAATTATTTCGTCCAAATAATCGATTACAAAGAGTGTTAGCTGGAAGCAGGAATCATGATCTCACTGCCTTAATCGATTAAATGGCTAGTGTAATCGATTATTTCAGTTTCTGACTGATTTAATCGATTACAATAGCGAATTAATCGATTAAACTAGTCTGAAAGGGCCACTTCACAGTTTTTGGAAGTCAAAGGTCTTTTAGGAACAACTTGTCGTGTAAGCTACGTTTGGGCTTCATTTTAGCTTACATTTACATTTCATTTAGGGTCAATTAGCTTAATAATTCGTGGCCTATATAAGGTCCCAAAAATTGAATGTAAAGGATCTTTTTGTGAATCAATACAATTTCTGAATTGTTGGTGAGAGTTTCTCCCTTTGTTCTTAGTCAAGAAGTTCTTATTTCTTATCAATGGCTTCTGAGCTATTGTGGTGATTCTTGCAAGACTTATTGGAATTCCTATTCCAAAGTGTCATTCCCAATCCATCTCTGGTCTTCTTCCATAACCCATTTCTGAATTTAGAAAAACATAAACAACCCCATTCAAGGAGAGAGTTCCCTACTCTGTTTTGAGTGAATTGAAGATTGAGTTCCATTCTAAGGAAGATCAGGGCAAACAGGACTTGATTCAATTTTGGAGTCCATCACATTGTTAATTTCATTGTTGTATCTGTTGTTCCACCTCATGCATCTAGGTTCCAAATAGATAAACTTAAGAGTGATGCTAAATATTATGTTTGGGATGATCCTTACTTGTGGAGATTTGGCAGTGACCAAGTGATCCGAAGGTGTGTGTCTGATCATGAGATTCAGTCTATTCTTCAATTTTGTCATGGCACACCTACCGAAGGTCATTTTGGTCCTCAGAGGACCGCTAGGAGGGTATTAGACTATGGGTTCTTTTGGCCCACCCTGTTTAGAGATGTTCATCACTTTACCACCACTTGTGAGCAGTGTCAGAGAGCAGGATGAACCATTACACATAGACATGAGATGCCTCAACAACCCATTATTTTTTGTGAGATTTTTGATGTTTGGGGTATTGATTTTATGGGTCCATTTCCTATTTCTCATGGTTTTTCATATATTTTGCTTGCTGTTGATTATGTATCTAGATGGGTTGAGGCTAAGGCCACCAGAACTAATGATTCTAAAGTTGTTGTGGATTTTGTGAGATCCAACATTTTCTGTAGGTTTGGTGTGCCTAGAGCAATTATCACTGACCAGGGGAGCCATTTCTATAACCAGTCATTGGCATCCTTGCTTCAGAAGTATGGGGTTGTGCATAGAGTTGCTACAGCTTATCATCCCCAAACTAATGGGCAAGCAGAGGTTTTTAATAGAGAGATCAAGCAAGTGTTACAGAAGGTGGTGCAACCAAATAGGAAGGATTGGAGCAAGCTACTAGAGGATGCTTTATGGGCTCACAGGACCACTTACCGGACACCTTTGGCGATGTCTCCTTATAGGATGGTTTTTGGTAAGGCATGCCACTTACCGGTGGAGATTGAGCACTGTGCTTATTGGGCGGTGGAGAGTTGTAACATGACATTTGATGAAGTGGGTATTGAAAGGAAGCTTCAGTTGCAAGAACTTGAAGAGATCCGCTTAGAAGCCTATGAGAATTCCAAGATTTACAAAGAGAGTGAAGAGATTTCATGACTCTAGGATTCTTAGAAAGGAGTTCCATAGTGGCCAAAAAGTGCTTTTGTTTAATTCTCGCCTTAAGCTTATTTTCGGTAAACTTTGATCTAGATGGGATGGACCTTTTGTTATTACTAATGTTTTTCCCCATGGTGCAGTTGAGATTAAAAATGAAGTTACCAGCAAAGTCTTCAAGGTCAATGGTCACCAACTCAAAGTATTTCATGAGAGCCCTCAAGTGGAGGAGTAGCTTGTGGCGGACATCTCTTTGGTCTTGCCAATTGAGAGGTTTCATGCTTGATGTGAATCATTGTTGCAATTGTTGAAGTGATAAGTAGGTTTGAGAAATAGAATTTAAGATGAATCATGTGTGATAGAATTATGCCTTGTGAGTTTTTGAGCCTTTGTGGATATGTTCTTTCATGTGTAAATTCACCCTTGTGCTAGATTACTCTATGTTTTGCCTTGCTTCTTTTGACATTCCTTGTTGCACATGCTTTGATTGAGATGATTTAGGCCTTCCTTCTTTTAGCCACTAGCCAAATAACCCTATCCTTGTGTTGATATCCATTGTCACCCCTTTTTGAGCCTTTAGCCTTTTCTTTCTTATATAACTCATTGCAAACTAAAAAAAATGGAAAACCATGTTATCCTAGCTTTAGGAAGGAAATGGGATTTGGAATTGTTTTGGGAGTGAGTTTCAAACAAGTGTGGGGTATTTTTATTTGCTTTTGTTTTGATTTGAAAAAGAATGATGATGAGAAAAGAATATAAAAGAAAAGAAAGAGTTTACAAAGCAAACGTTCAAAGAGAAAAAAAATGCATAAACAAGGAAAAAGAAAAAGAAAATGCAATAAAAGTTGTTATGGTTGATTTTCATCCTTGTAAATTCCTTTAAATCTCATTTCTTTGTTTTTACCCCTCTTTTAACTTGTTGGCTTGCTCCCCATTGCCCCTCTTTTCTCTTAGTTTTAGCCTAAATATCCTTTTTTTATCCACCTTTACCTAAGCCATTCATTACAAGGCTATAAAGTCCTTTTGATCTTTCGATGCATCTGTATTTCAAGTTGAATGAATTAGAGTCTTGTCAATACTTGGATGTACTAGTTACATGTGGTGTTTGAGTGTAAACACAAAGCCATACACATTATATGAGGTTGAGTGTTGCCCTTTGAGAGATTTCTATCACCTTGGTACATTATTAATTCTAAACTTGACTACTTTCTCACTTTGCACTTTGTGATCATGTTTTCATGGATTGTTTATTACCGTAGTATCATTCTTCCATCTTTCATCTTTCTCACTTTTTTGAATTGTTATGATTCATTGAAAAATATGCGTACCTTGTTCATACTTTTCTTTTAAATTTTTGATTTACTTTAGTTTGAAATTTTCTCTTAGTCTTTCTGTTAGTTTTGCCCAGGAGTGCAAATGTTTAAGTGTGGGGTATTTTGATGGAGTGCCTTTAGTTAAATATTTTTCTATCATTCTTAGCTTATTTTACTTCTCTTGGACTTTTATTTTTCCATTCTAATTCAGTTTTTGTCTTAGGCAAGTTAGTGGGCTTAATTGCTAATTGTTGCGTATTTTCGAATTTTATGCTCACTTGACGTATCTGCATTGTACAGGACCTACAGAGCTCTACGGAACTCCTAATTGAGTGTTCTTGTAGTCCTTGGAAAGATAACGAAAAGATCTACAAGTTTTCCAGAAATAAGCCGAGGCCAATTCTGCAATTTGGAGAGTCATTTTAGGCTTTGAAGTCAGAACCACTGCACTTGTATTTTGGGCTGCGAGTTGGACTTTTATTGGTGTAAATAGCATAAATAATTAGAATTGATAGGTTGTTCATGGCCCATTATTTTCTTCAGACTTGGTCACTATATATTAGTGACATTAGTAGGAATTAATACTTTACATTTCATTTTGCAAAAAAACAGTTTTACATTTCTCTTTTTAAGTTTTTAGAATCAAAACCCTTTCTCTTATTTTCTCTCAACCATTCTTCCTTGTTCTTCATTGTTCTTCATTTTTGTTTTCCCTTCTTCCATTTTCGTGCACTTATTTCATGGATCTTTCATTGATGATGATCATGGAAGGCTAAATAATCAATCAATCTAAGGATCCAACCCAAGCAAGAGAAGAATTTGAGTTCTGGTTTGGTATTTCGAATTCTGTGTGAATGTTCACTTTATTCTTCAATTGTTATTCTGCTTTCATGATTATGAATGTGTTTAGGATTGAAAGCGGATTAGGTTATGGATTCATTTCCTAATTTGGAATATAAATCATAGATTAATTGGATGATATTTCAATTAGGGTTGTGGTTTCAATTAATTTAGGGGTTAATTTGATTGAACTGCTTCTAATGAAATTGAATGAACTCTCACAATAGGATAAATTTATGAGAACGATGAAGATTCGAATAGCTTGGTTTGGTAAATTGGATTGATGCTCTTTAATCTGTTTTACATTACTTGTTATCAATTCTGTTAGTTTCTGCATTGATCTTTAATCGTAGTTTGTGTTTTTGCAATTTTTACTTCGCGCTTGCAAACTGTTCGACAAAAATCCCCTTTACTGTTAGTAGTGAATTGAAGATAGAACCATATTGATAGTGTCTTGGAGTCGACCTAGGTTAATCCTGTGCTACAGAATTAACGTAGTTCAATTGTTTTGAAGCGACACGACAAACACTTATCAAGAGACATACAACATTTGCAGCCCATGTTGGGGCGTCCCTCGTTTGGGGCGGTATGTATGTAACATGGGAGGGTATGGAGATCCTAGCCAGGACGGGATGCTCCTGTGTCGGGCCATACATTGATGGTGCCTATGAGAAACATACTTTATTTGCATGACGAAAATATGATGATTGACTGTAATAGTACGAGAAGTACTGAGGGGCCACATCTGTAGGGAGATCCTTTTGACACCTATTTGGCTGATCACCATGGGGGGTGAGTCCTGTGCACGACAGAGTGACCCCAACGTCAACTATAGCTATCATTTGGACCATGGATTTGGCCTATTTCTGGGATGGTACCACATTGCATACTGAGAGTTGAGTTAGGAGCATGCATCATGCTAGGCATTTTAAGCTGATTTGTGAAATGTTCCTGGATGCGTGTTTATGTTGGTTGCGCGTGGATATATCTGAACTTGTGGTTATATTGTGACGCTTGAATTGTCTTCCTTAACTGATGTTATCTTTGATTGTTATTTTATATGATGAACTCACCCTTGCTTTGTTGTGCCATGTAGTTGGGTACCTGTGATGATCGCGAACCCGGTTCGTGTGAGCAGACGAATAGTAGTAGGTGACCGGGAAAATGAAAATTTTTAGTTGGAGTCGCCGAGTTGCAGGGATGTCGATGTGATGAATCCTGGGTAGGGGTTGTGTTTCGCTGATTACACCCCTGATTTTGATGTTCACACCCATGTTTTGCCAGTTGCACCCCTGATGTTCAGTTTTTTTTTGTTTCCCTTGTAAAACACTTGTACGATGTAAACATGGATAATTGTACTTACAACTAAACTACACTATATATATATATATATATATATATATATATATATATTTGTGCAATTGGAATGTTTATACGTGTTTTGTTTACGATCATGATGAGTATGTACTCATGAGAAAAAATTTCCACCACTTTCATAATCAAATTAAAGAGATCTGCAACTAAAACATGTTTCATGAGGTGATTAGGAGATAGTGATCCAGTAGCGACGTGGCGGTTCGTTACACCAGTGATGATCGAGGAAGGCTAAAAAATCAACCAATCCAAGGATCTAGTCCAAGCAAGGAAGAATTTGAGTTCTAGTTTAGTATTTCAATCTCTTTGTGAATGTTCATCTTCTTCTTCAATCCTATTTTCGATTTTCATGACTATGAATGTGCTTAGGATTGAAAATAAATTATGTTATGGATTCATTTCCTAAGTTTGAAATTTAATCACAGATTATTTGGATGATATTTCAATCTGATTTGTGATTCCAATTGATTTAAGAGTTAATTCGATTGAACTACTTCTAATGACATTGACTGAAATTGCACAAAAATCATTATCTGTAGAACTATGATAATTAAATTTTTTTGGTTTGGTGAATTCGATTGATGCTATTGAATCTATTTTACAACCTATTTAATTTATTTTGTGAGTTTTTGCATTTCCTGTATTTTCTGCATATTTGTTTATGTTTCTGCAATTTTCTTTTATTGTCTGCAAATTGTTTGTTGAAATTCCCTTGGCTTTTTATAAGTGGATTGAAGTTGGAATCAAATTGAATTGTATCTCTAAGTCGACCTAGGTTGTTCTTGGACTGCATAATTAATCCTTTTTTTTTTTTTGTTTTATAACAATTCAATAGTCGTTATCATTAATCCCTTATGTCCACAAAGGCATATATATCTAATGTTGTTTAATCTTACTATTGAACGATGCATAGTTGTAGTCAAGGATTCCATATGCACTATATCATCATTCAACTTGTCAATCATCGAACAACCAGAAAGCGTGAGAGTTTGCAAACATTTTTGCTGATAGATCCTCCTTGGAAGATTGCTAAAGCTTGTAGAATCATTCAAATTTATCACAAAAAGACTACTTAGATCTTTGATGGATTGGTGGACGTTAGACAAGCTTGGACAATCCTTAAAAATGATATTTGCAAGATTTGGTAGATTTGACAAATCAATGGTGCGCATCAAGTTCCTTGAATGGCTAAGATTGAGACTTTTTATGTTCTTCAGAAACCGTAAGACAAATGTTTTAACAAAAATTTGAGAAGAAAATGGTGGAAAATATTACCGTTGTCATTAATGAAAATTTAAAGTAATATTTAATAGAGGCTCCTTCCATACTAGTCTAATATTACTATATTTTAAATCAACACAAATTATATTTTCTTGATATTGTTTGAATAACCGAAATCTAGAAGGGAGATTGAATAGATTCTTTTCAAAACTTTTACCTAATCATTATTTAGATTCAATTATGACACACCCCTTTATGTAATCAATTTTTTCTAAAAAAATTGTTAAGAAAGATTATCAAACAGTGAATAGAATAACATATGAAAAATAGAGTTTTATGGCCCTTTTAAATCAATTCCATTACTAAAATGGATTCACAAAACTAAGGTTTAGAAAAAGAAAGAATCACAAATAAAATTTATAGTAGTTCAGTCCTTAAGATAAGTTACATCCAGTTGTTCTAAGACCTCTTAGAACTTTCACTAATAGAGAACAAATTACAAACACTATGCACCTGCAATTCCCTAAAATTATACTCTTCCCTTGAACCCTACAAGAGAAGGATTATGAATTGAAACCATATAAACTAACACAAATCCATGGTATCCCTAACCAAGATCAGAATCTAAAAAGAAATAAAAATTAGATTGAATACACCTTGATGTGAAGATCACAACATCTTCAAGCTCTTCCTTTTACTATCAACTCATGATCAGAATGAATGAATCTTGATCAAGTTGCATTTCTTGAAGAAATTTAGAGTAATTTCCTTAAATGACTCTTAAAATGTGTTTTCTAAAAGATAAGATCGTATCAAAAGTCACTGATAAGAAAGATCAAGTGAGAGTATTTATAATTTTATCAACTAAAACTGATTTAATCTATTATAAATTATGGTAATCGATTAATTCATTCAAATCCATCTTTGTTCTACATTTTCAGAAACATGGTAATCGATTACAGAATGTGGTAACCAACTATGTCATTTCATAGAGAGCTTCTCAAGCTTGTGGTTGTAGAATAATCAATTATCAAATGTGGTAATTACATAACGGACGAACACTAACGGTAAGTACCAAAGCCAAAAAATGGAAATGTTAGGTAGCAAAATAATTAAAAAAAAGGTAATAGTAATATGAAACAGGGGTATATCTCAGGTAGGAAAAACATGTTTAAGCAAAAAAAATATAAGCTTGGACAAACATAGTCAAAGACTAGTTATGTAACGACCCGCCTCATCGCTAGGATATCACTAACTCTTAATCGTGCAAATTCATATTTTAATGAAAATCCCATTAATTTGATTATGAAAATGGTAGTAAATTATTTACGATAATACAATCATCGTATACACAATACAATTACAATAATTGAATATATATGTATACATATACTAAATCAGTACTCATCATGCACATGTTTAGAACTTAATTTAGTTTTACAGGTATTTACAACTAAAAATATACATGTCCACAAAAAGAATTAAGGGACTAACTATGAAAGAGTTGATTAACAAAACATAACTCTTTCCAAAAATAATTCCAACGTCATCACGTCGGCTTGGCGGCTCCAACAAAAAGAAGATCTCCCTCCAAGGTCACCTATTGCTGCTTGTCTGCTCAGACGAACCAACCACATGGTACAACAAATACAAGGGTGAGTTTATTATATAAAACCAGCAATTATCAAGTAACCACAATTGGAAAGGAAACAACAATCACAATCACAATTATTACCAAAATTTTATCAATCCAATACACACTCAACAAACCAATCATCCGATGCATTTCACAACTCAACAATCATGCACAGAATGATGCATGCACTTGACTCATCTATCAGCATGCAATGTGGTACCATATCCCGGAAATAGCCTCTCATAGGAAAAATGATTCACTGCCTATCAGGGCCACCCTGTCGTGCACTGGCCATTCCCACCCGGTGATCAACTAGCGTTGCTAGGGAATTCCAAACCTGATGACCCCTTAGTACCTGCATTCTCAGCCCACTGAAGCCCACAAGTACGCACATGCCTTCATTCTATTTCCATCCATGCAAATGAAGTATGAAAAGTGCGCATCATCAATGCATGATCCGGCTAGGAACAAATCCTTCCTCGCAAGGGTAACTCGTCATGCACTCCCTATGTACATACGTAACACACCAATGTGGGCTCACTGATGCACTGATCGTGGCTAGGAACAAATCCATCCTCGCAAGGGTAACCAACCCGTCATAGCATCCCACGTATACATAAATAGCCTACAACCATGGGCACCATCAATGTATGACCTAGCTAGGAACAAATCCTTCGTCGCAAGGGTAACCCATCATACACCTCACATGGGTATCCATGTATATCCACACACAATGACATTGTTCACACCAACATTATCTCTCATCAATGTCATTATCAACCTCAACATCATATCATCTCAATATCACCATCATGCATATCAATATCATCTCATTTGAACATCATCAACTACATCAACATTATCTCATTTATACATCATCAAACACATAATCATTATCTCATTCAATCATCACCAACACATCAATAACATCTCATTTCAACATTATCAATGACATCAATATCACCTCATTCATCCATAATCCATGTTACCATAAGATTGGTATTTTAGGAAAATTCTAAATTAAAGAGGAGGACTACAATATAGAAAACACACTCTTATGCCCATTTAAAAATTTAATAAATAACTAAATACGAAAAAATATTATAAAATTTTTTGGCAGAGTCTCCTCTGTAATTAAGACTTTTCATAAAAATCCAATCATCACAATAATAATATCATTCACAATTTTATCCATCAACAAGCCAATTCATCGCATCCCATTAGTTAAAAACAATTTTTCTTGAAAACGAGCACACACAGGAACAAACACACATCAATCATAAATACACTGCATCCCATTAGTTAAAAACATAGTTTTTATTGAAAACTAGAACACAGCAGGGATAGACAGTTATCTTCATAGTTGGACTCCCTGGCCCCCAACTATGGTATCAAAACTATAACTAAATAATAAACTTCCCTTACCTATCAATATTTCTCTGTTAGCTCCTTGAAACGTCATTTTGGGATCTCTCAAGTTCATATGCTTTGTCCCAAACACAGAGCTCTATATACCAAATCGAAGACAATTTAGTATAGATTTCCAAGGTAAGACCAATATTAACATTTGGGGTCAAATACCCACTCAAATAAAAAAGGGGCTAAAAGGGTGTTTTGGGAGTTCACATCAAAAGACATCACTTTGAAATTCCAATCACACCAATCTGATCGGGGTTCAACAAGGATCACATAAATGACATCAATTTCATAAAAAGGAGACTTTTACAACATCTTATTTTCAAAGGGTTTTTCAAAGGAAGTGTAAAACTTCCAACAACGGTACCCAAAACACAAGAGACACTAAGAGAAGCTTAAACTAGCTAGAAGAAGACAAAGGAAACCAAGGTTACCTCAAGGAAACCAATAAAGAAGGATTTGGAAGCTCAGTTCTCTACCGAAAATTTGAGAAAAGTTTCGAAGATTCCACTCTGATTAAAGTGTTCCTCTCCGTGAGGTGGTCCAATGGCAAGCGACTGTGCCTCGTAGTGGTCACCGGTGGCCATTGCTGTGGAGGAGGAGGGGGAGGAGGTTTGGTGGCTGTTTTGGGGGAGAAGAAGCCATTTTTTTTGAGCTTGGATGCTTCTAGACGTATTTAACACCGACTTCACTCGCCCAGGCAAGAAAAAATGCCTGCAAAATTCGCTTGGGCGAGTTGACCCAATTTTAAAATACCTGTTTCACTGAAAAATTATTATCTCACTCTACAAATGTTATTTTGCCAATCCCAACGGTTAAACATTTTATATGTTGGTTAGGAATCCACCTGTAAAATTTAAGGCAATCCAAAGGTTAACCAATCTAGAATGGTGATTTTTTACTAAAAAGGGTTTTCGGATCAAACTCAGAATCACGCAATTCAACACAGCTCAAACAAACTCCACATAACTTGTCCTGTACACCAAGCAATTGCACATGGATAATTCATATAAAATTTCAAATAATCCTAATTAATAAAATAATCAAATTATACAAGGAATACATCACACATATATTTTAAGTTATCGAAATTTCAGGGTGTTACAAGTTAACTAGTCAAACCTTGATCAAAGTGAGGGAATGAGACTTATTAATAACAATGTGGTAGTTATAATGAACTTTTGAAATAAATGGAGAATTAGCTTTCTAATGACACAAATGGTTTACTACATTAACTTTTTAAGTAATTAATGATGTAAGAATTTAATGAAGAAATTAAACCTAATTAAATTCAAATTTTTGTAATTAAAGCCTAGTTCTAGATGGAAATATAAAGGTCCACATGATTAATGTCAATTAATTAATATAAGCAAGGATTAGGAACTTAAAACCCTAATTCTATAAAACCTTAACCCTAAACTTAGTGGATCCACCATTTAGGATTTGGGGTCCCCATATAAAAGAAAATTTAAAGATCGTCTCCCATATAGTGTAGTCATTGACCCTATGGAGAGAAGAGACTAAAGATTTCAATTTTTCTCTCTTTCCTTAAGTGCTCCACATTTCCTCCTCTTTCTCCATAAAATCTCCCAACTTCTCTCTAAATTTTCATTACCATGATATGGGGGTTTTCTTCTTTACTTTAAGTATGTTGGTGCGAAAGCATAGATAATAAAAGACACAGCTATAGTAAAGGCATTTTACATCGGTTCTAGAATGCATAATTGTAACACCTCAAATTTAAACCAAAAATATTGCTTGAAGACACTTTGATTTAATTTATTTCAGAAATACGCATCATTTTTTCAATTGTTACTTATATATATATATATAGACATACACACACACACACACACACTATAAAACAAAATGCGTTAGTTGGAAAATGCTAAATAGTTGCATCAAATTAAAATAAATGTAGATGTATAGTAATTCAGTTTTCATACATAAATAAAATAAAACTTGTAGTGTCATAGAGAAATATACAGATACAATTCATAATAGTGTGATAATAAACAAATACATTTTACATCCCTACTACAACAAAACACATGCCCTTGGAGAAACCTTTCTCAAAATAGATCAAACAGTAAAGAAAACTAGGACCTGAGCAAACCACTTATCACACTAGAAGTACAAAGCTAACTAAGACGTTTCATTGAAAGGATCTTCATTCTCCTCCACAGATGTTGGCTCCAACTGCCTCATTAGTTCCCAGTGCTCCTCAACCTCCTTAGAGGATATGTCTGAATGGTCACCTTGGTCCTTTGTAACCTCCATTGGGTGTACTCATGGCACACTGTATCGACGAGTGTGGCCTTACCCATCATACTCCTTTGGAGTCAACAAGAATTCCAAAGCAAGATGTGGCTCTTCCAATTCTAGATCCATCTTCGCAATATCCGAGCTCTACGTGAGATGTGAATCCCTATGGGATATAACAAGTCAGCAAAAACCTATGGTAAAGGGCACTGCATTCAGTCTATCATTTGTCACTATTTAGACTCGAGTATGGTATGTGTAACATGTAGTTCGTGTTACCATGTAGCGCCATACCCTCTATGAGCTACGCCAAGCCCATAGACGCCTCAGTGTACTTGACATCGTCAGTACTTGAAAGTTGTTGATTGTAGGGGTGAGTCCTCCACTCCTCAAACACCACAAACAAACAATCAAACAAGGAATAAATACACCTTATTAAGAATTGTGTGTTGTTTCTCTAAGCAAACAACACTCTTGAGATCCTAAGCGCATTACTAACACACTTATCACCTATTAAGGCCCAACCTCTGCCACCAATCCTACCAAGTCTTGATGGTCTTAAGAAAATCTTGTGGATGAAAGTTTGGAGTGATAACCATATACGAATACACCATACACTAATCCCCAAGCTCCCAACTCAAAAAGCATAGTTTTGGAACCTGTTAGGAGTAGCAAAGTGAGGCCTATGAGTTACCCATGCCAAATGAGTGCACCAAATGCCAGGTAGTCATCACTTGCTAATTTCACATGGTTCTTCAAACCTCTCCTCCCACTATACCCTAGCGTATCTTTGCCTATCATCGACTTTCTCAATGTAACCTCATCTTCTCACGGAATAAATAAAACCATCGGTTCCTTAATCTCTATCTAATCCTCTTAATTGTTGCCACTGCATCGCATGTATAGCCCTTGTGCCACGTGCATCTATAAACACATACAAACAAACAAACAAGGTTAGGGTTTAAGAAGTGAAAAAGACTTCCCTAACCTTAAATTAAGCTTCCACGAAGATACGCTTATTATTAGTGATCCCATATACGACATGGTTAATGATGCATTTGGGCATTATCCTGACAACAATGATATGGAGGAAGACGAAGATGGGTGTCCAAAAGCAAACCAAACAATGCCAGATGATATTGTAGAGCTTTTAGATTTAATGAAGGATGAAGAACAAAGTTTATATGAAGGGTGTGATAAATATTCAAAACTTTCCTTCTTGATAAAGTTGTATCACATCCAATTTCTATGTAGATTGAGTGACAAAGCAATGTCAATGATACTAGAGTTGTTAACAAATTCATTTGACCATGCTAAAATTCCATGTTCATTCTAAGACACTAAGAAAATCATTACTAAGCTTGGCATTCATTACACAAAAATTGATGTTTACCCCTACGATTGCATGTCATACTCTGGGGAAGACAAAGATAGAGACATTTGTAAGAAATGTAATACATCCAGATAGAAGTCAGCAAAAAAGGGAGTGACTGATGGTACTATTGCTAATAAATGAAAAAAGGTGCCTGCAAAAGTTTTAAGGTATTTTTCTTTGAAGCCATGTTTACAGAGGATGTTTATGTCTTCTAAAATAGTTGAGCATATGTGGTGGCATGTGTCGGATAGTGCAAATGATGGCTTGCTAAGGAAGAGGTTTGACTTAATGCATCCTCAATTTGCCTCAAACCCTCAGAATGTATGGCTTGGTTTGGCTTCTGGTGGGATGGGTTCAATCCATTTGACAACTTAGGTGGCAATGGTGGTCCTAGGATTTGGTCAGTTGAACTCATACCCTACAACCTTTATCCTTGGTTGTGTATGAAGAAAAGTTCATTCATTCTTTTGATGACCATTCCAGGTAAGATAGCACCATGAAACAATATTGATGTATACTTGCAGCCATTAATTGAATAATTGAAAGAGTTATGGAATATTGGTTTTTGAACTTTTGATTCTTATAACAATGAAAGGTTTAATATGCATGCAGTTATATTGTAGACTATTAGTGATTTTCCAGGTCTTAGAACCTTATATGGATGGAACATACATGATATGCTGCTAGCATATGTTAGTTTTTAGGATTAATTGATCAATAATTAGTAATATAGGATAGAGTTAGTTAAGTTATTCATTTGTTTGTTTATTATCTCATTTAATATTATTTTTGTTAATTAGGAACCAACAAGAGAGGAAAAGAAGCCAAAAGAAGTAGCTTGTACTTTCGAACAGCCCGCACTATCCGCGCCAATCACCATGCAAGTAGCACCAGGTTATCAAGATCAACCCCTCAGGTCGAACAAGCCGCGCCATCCGTGCCAGCCCCCGCGCTAGTAGCGCCAAACTTCCAGGGCAGCCTATTCAGTTTGAACATCCCACGTGATCAGCGTGGGAAGCCGCACTAGTCGCGCCACAGTTACGCTGTTACCTGATTTAAAAGATTTGGCACTGAATTAATTGAAACAGGAGGGGCTTGTTACCCTAATTAATAGAGGAACATGGGGGGATGAATAAAAACACACCTTTTGGCACAGAAAGAAGACACAGAAACATGGGGAGAGGTAGAGAGAAGATAAAAGCCAGAGATTGAAGGAAGATTGAAAACTTTGTAATGCTTCTACTGTCTTTGTGTTTCTTGAGGTTAGATATGAGTATGTCTGGCTAAAATTCTTTATTATGGTTAGGGCTAGAACCAATGTGAACTCCTCTGTAACTTGATTGGTATTAATATGAAATTCTGATAATTGTTTTATTCTACTTTGTTCTTCATTGGATTATTCTTTATTAGTTTTGGCCATTCTAGTAAAGTTCTGAGGGTTAGAGTTTACAATAGGGATATTGGAACACTAATTCCTGAAAGCAATAAAATAACAGTTTTTACATTGCCTAGGGATAGGAATGTATGATTGCAGAAATTACATGATGTATTCTCTTAATGCTTAGCTTGATAGGGAATCACTAAGGAATTAGGATTTCTAATTGGGTTAAAGGGTTAACTTACCAAGGGATTAGGATTTAGCCAATTATATGGAAATACATTCTCTGAAGAATTAGAAGTAATTGAAATTAATAACCAAGTCAAGTAAAGAAGGTAGGCCACAATTAATTCTCATCACTGCGTAATAATCAATTTAAATTCGTTCACTAATTTTCTGTTATTTACTTAATTTGCTTAATTCCTAAAATACAACAATATTCTCTTCAAACTTATTATTTGTCCTCCAATTTCTAAGATAATAAGCTACGATAAGATTGCATTCAATCCCTGTGGAGAGGATACTTTACTTACTCACTTTATTACTTGAAACAAACAGTACACTTGCGGATCACGCAACAATACACATTGTGTTAGCCTGTCCAAGATGGAACTTTGATGCTTCTTCTACTCAACTTCATAATGGGGGGAAATGGTGTTTCGTACATCACCGTCGCTCTTTGAATAAAAGGCATGGTATTAGATTAGTATGAATACAATTTGATGGAAATGTGGAAAACATCAATCCACCTTTAGCTATAATAGATGCAACTGTCTTACCACAAGTTGAACATCTTGATGTTGTATTTAGGAAAGAATCCAAGGTTGAAGAGGTAAAAAGAAAAAAAAAAAGTGGCAAAGGTTGTAAGGTAAACCCTCTACAATGGGGAAAGAATAGTATATGTTTTGAACTACCTTATGGGGTGGACAATTTATTGCCCCATAATCTTGATTTCATGCACAATGAAAAAATTGTATATGATAATGTGATTTTTACATTATTGAATGATCCTGCAAAATCAAAATACAATTTAAAGGCCATAAAAGACTTACAAGAATGGGGTCTTAGACTTTATCATTGGCCTGATGAAAAGGGTAGATATCTTCTTGCTGTATGTACATTCATAAATGCAAATAAGGTAGTTTTACTTAGAACTTTGAAGAACATAACTATTCTAGATGGCTACTCAAGTAACATTAGTAGATGCATTGATGTGAAACAACGTAAGCTTGGGGGATTAAAAAGTCATGACTCACATGTCTTAATGGAGCAGTTTCTACCTTTAGCAATGAGAAACACACTCCCGAAGGAATGGTGTGCTATTTTGATTGATTTGTGCTTATTTAGACATCTATGTGGTAAAGTATTAAAAGTTGATGAATTTTACCAACTACGAAGTATAGTTGTCCTCACATTATGTGATATGGAAATGTTATTTCCAATTTCATTCTTTATAGTCATGGTTCATTTGATCCAATATCGGTGGATGTGTCCTATTGAGAGGTACCTAGGAAAATTAAAGTCTTATATGCATAATAGGGCTCAACCTAAAGGCTTAACAGCTGAAGGCTACTTAGCACATAAGGTTTTAACTTTTTGCTCTAGATATTTAGATGGAATTGAGATTAAATTCAACTGATTGGATTGTGTTGATGATGAACCTAACATCGTGCCATCTAATGTAAGCATTTTGTTTCCACCAGTCAGAAAACCATTTGGAGGTTTTGCTTTCTTCACTTTATCTACAAGGGAAAAGTTACAAGCTCATCGTCATGTATTGGCCAATTATACACAAGTTGATGTATTTCTTCATGAAGTACTCCAGCTTTATAATTTATTATAATTGGTCTTCACTTGAATGATTGATAAATATACTTATATATTTCACATACGGAATTTTGAGACATTCTATAGAGGCAAATGAAGAGAAACACACGATTATCATCTGAGATAGACAAGAGGGTTCACGTGGAATTTGCTGAATGGTTTTCATGCCGTGTACGTATATTATACCTTTTAACTTTGAACCCTTTCTATTTTATAAATTTTATGACTGTCATTATTTGTTTTCGTCTTTTAGATAACAAGTAACTCAATTGAATCTTATTAAGGTGATTTAAAGTTTTAAGCTATGGGTCCAATTAATTGTGCAAAGTACTATACTGCATACAATATTAATGGACCGAAGTTTCATACGTTGGAGAGAGACCAAAGGCTTAAAACACAAAATAATGGAATATTTCGGACAAGGAGTTATGTAAGTAGTAGCGACAGTCAAATGCAATTTGGTGGTGTGCCTTGCTATGGGAAATTTGTAGACATAATTAAGTTAAACTACCATGGTTGATTCTCGGTTATTTTGTTCAAATGTATGTGGGCCAATACAACTACTCGTAAAGGAATTGTGACCGATGATCTAGGATTCAATGAGTTTTGCACACTTAACACACACAAACGATGGTGATGATGATGAACCATACATCTTGGCTTCAGAAGCTCAAATGGTTTATATTATGTAGAAGAGTTACATAAAAATTGGAGCATACCCATTCATATAAAACCATAAGACTTATACAACATGGGTGAAGATGATGGTGTCATTTTCCATTAAAGTGAGCGATTTCAACATCAAAATTTGGAAATGTTATTTCCAAACGGGGAAAAGAATATAAATTTAACAAGGTCTTGTTTTTATTGTCATTTTCTGAACTAATTGACATTTTCTTTACTAATTTTCATTTATCTTATTTATTATGTGTATATTATGCTATTTATTAAATTGGCCTTTTACTTACACTACTGTTATTGTTTCTCAGGATCTTTGAAGATGAAGAAGTTTTCCACCAAGAAGGCTAATGTAGCACCATATAAGAACAAGAGTGGCTCTTTTAGACAAGTTCCAACCACTCCTAATAGTAATAGTTCTCAACCTTCATCTGTACATGCATCTCATCATAGTATGATCCATCCACCTCATCCTAGTAGGTCTCCTCACTAATTATTAATATATAAAATTACATTTAAATATAACACCTCAATAATTGATTTACAATATTTATTGGTTGTTAGGAACCTTGAAGAATCTTGCAACCTTTAACAACAATAACCCCACACCTTCAATGAATGCTTATCATCCACAATCTAGTACTAAACTTCCACCCCCACCTGCACATCTGTCTAGTACATTACTTTCACCTGCATCCCAATCGAGTAAGATATCTCAAGTCAAACTTTAATATGAGACTCAACATTCAATTGCATTTATTGTGTGGAATATATTTCTTAACTTATAGATTTTATTAATTTCCAAAAGCCCTAAAGATGAGACTACTTTTCACCAATAAGACTAACTCTGCATCTCAACTAAATCTTCAAGCTTTACTTGAACCTCAGTTTGATTCTCAGCCTACACATGTATCTCAATCTCATATTCAGCCTACACATGAGTCTCAGTCTAATTTTTAGCCTATACATGCCTCTCAATTTGATTCTTAGTCTATACATGCATCTTAGTCTGATTCTCCGCCTACATGTGCTGCTTAATTTGATTCTTAGTTTGTACATGCATCTCAGTCCTATTTCCAACCGACAACTGTTGTTGAACCAAAGTTTGATTTTGATAGTGAATAGGATGAAGATGAAGAAACTAAAATGCAATAATCACAACTTGTAGCTCATAAGCGAGCTTTGATTGTTGATGTGATTAGTAAGCACTTAATCTTTTCCATTACCAGTGCGAACTTTGCACATCTGTGTTTTTGGTTTTAGTACTTGTATAATTAAATTATTATTTTTCTAATATATTTGATAATTTGATAGATGAACAAGGCACAAAGAATACAAAGGCAATTACAATGAATGATGTTTGGTCTTTATCTCCTACTGAAAGGACTGTTGTGGAATGAAATGCTATTGACCAATGAATCTTTGCACACACCTACATTGTTCAACATATGGACGCTCACTCACACATTTTCTTTTATCAAGTAAAACACAATGTTTCATTTAAGAATGTTGTAATGCTTTTTTTTAGTCAACTCTTGGATGGCAAACTTAATGATTGCTTTTCAGAGCCTATAATAAACCCTTAAAACAACAAAGCCTATTGGTATCACTCTCATTCTACCTCAAAAAAATACTTCATCTTCCTCTTTGTGACCAAACCCTATATTTGACCTTACACCTGATATCTTCTATGGTAGCTTGAAACTTATATGCTACTAATATCATTCTAGTCGTACAAATAACTCCCATTCATACTAACGATGAGCCTTCTATACACATTGAACACTTCTTTGATATCTAAGAACTTGAGAAGATTGTTCTCAAACTCAACAAAAATCTTCTCTTCTATGGAGCAAGGAACTTCTTTAATGAACCACAAACCATCTATCCAGAATTCATCAGCACATGTTGGAGAAATGCTGAGTTTTCCAACCGCAAAGTGATTGTGTCCAAAGTTCTGGGAACCAAAATTGTGCTTTCCAACGACTCTATTGCCGAGGCTACTGGGTGCCTTCATGAAGGAAGCACTTATCATGAAGGGTGGGAGAAGAACTATGACTCTCACATGGCAATGTTTGTACAAAGAGAATGATGATAAAGTTGGTTATCAGATATTCCCAAGTTTGTGCTTACCACATTATGGAGAATCTTCCATTTGAATTGCCTCACACAATCTACACCAACATTCTAAGGAATATGAAGGGCTTAGGTGGTTTGGATGACATCTACTATGCTACAAGGTGCTTTGGGATCCTGGATTCTATCATGCTTTTGACAAGATGGACAATGACTCCAAGCACACCATCATAGCCAAAGGTTTTGTTATTGCTAAACAACAAAAATTCAGCAAAACTAACATGAAAAGCTATAAAGGTTGCTATAGAACAGAACTTGAAGGAAGCTCCTCAAATGGACTTAGAGGCAATCAACAAGAGGAAGAAGAAAAGGCTAGCCAAGGCCATCATTGATGAAGACAAAGGTCTCAATAGTTTTCGCATTGCTAAGAATATTTAAAAGATCATGAATGAATAGTAGAAGAAGAAAAAGATGAGGAAACAATCACAAATGGAAGAAGAAGAGGAGGAATTAATAGCAAGGGAGCACAAAACTAAGAAAAGGCACGAGCAGTCTAGTGTGTCCATCCCTGAACGTCCATTAGAAGAGAAATAAGTATCATAAAGGTTGAAATACCTGAGTGAAGCTGATTACGTTGACGAGGGACTTATGCAGCTTACTCTCCAAAAGCGTGGTTGTGGTCCAAGCTACTTCTGCCCCAAAAAGAGAAAAAACTATCAAACCAGCTCATGCACCCAAAGGATCTTCCATTCTGTCTACCATCCCAAGACTCATTAAGATAATGGGCTACTAAATCCAATCCCAAGATTGGTGAGAAATAATGGACGATCTACTTCACTGGCAACAAGGAGATTCTGCTACATCCTTTTCTGACAGTGAGTCCACAGACAACACTCCTATTTCCCCTCTTCGTAAGTGTCCATTCCCAACACCCAAAACGTGTCCACCTTCATTCCCTTATTCACCTCGAGAAGTTTAGAAGATCAATTAAATAGAAGGAATCCTTAACAAATGCTCAGAGATTTCCTCTAGCATTCATTGAGGGTAATCCCCTATCAGTATCTTCCTTCTCTGAAACCATCCAAGAAGAACCTATTCCCATATTGGATGTGATATGACTATGGGCATAACCCATCTAAAGACTTCTCGACTCTTTCTTTAAATGCCATAGTTCATCTTCAGCCTCCTTAATAGACACGTCGACTGCAGTCACAAGCCATGAAGATGGAACCACATCGGTTAGCACCTAGAACTCTACAATGTGTTCGTCCATCCATTGAGATTACATTAGCTGTTGCATGAATAAACCTCTATAAGTGAAAAGACAAGAAAAGCACTCAAAAAAGTATCCCTAGGGATATGTTTGAAAAACATAGGAGGGATCCTTCACAGGAAGTGGAACCATCCAAGAGTGACTTTCATAAGAAAGTCAACCTTTGGACATTTTTTACAAAGCTTCTACCTATACATCCAGAAAATCTTGACCACCTTTTGGAAGATTACTCTTGGCAAATTTCATGCCCAAATGTATATTAGAGATCAAGCCATTGCCTATCCATTTGGGATGCTGCTAAGTAAAAAGGTTTCAAGTTGCACTACGATGAAGAAATGCCCTCAAGACAGATGAAGGTTGAAGTTCTCAACTATCTAAGGAACTTGAGTTCTTTGTTTAGTGGAAAGAAGCTTGTTCAAGCTCCAAACGCTTAGGATGCTATAACCCTCTAGAATCAAATTGTGTGGGCTGACACCTTAAATGCCTCCACATCTAGTCATGATGGAAATGATAATGTTGTTCACCACGATAGCATTCAAGTGTTATGACCATTCAAGAAGTATCACTTTGATGATGCTTGTGTGTTTCACAAAATATGCTGATAGTTATTCATTCATCCAATGCCTTCTATGTCTTCCCGCTATTCAAATGAAGGAACTTAAAATCTTTTTAAGATGAGTGAACAAGAGATGGCTGATCATGTGACTAAGCTCCATGATGCTCAAAAAGAAAAGAAAGCTCATGAAGAGGAGTTGGCTGCTTCTACCATTGAGAAGTTCTAAGTTGCTTCCATACAAGCTGAAGTCTTTGCTAAAGCTATGATCAACAACATTGTATGTAAGGTCACTACTAATTTTATAGACACTGGTGTCAGGGACGAGAGCCCATGAGCATCCAATGTAGCTCCAACTGATGAGGTTGTCCCTCAAGAGAAAGTACCTACATCCAAGCAGTCTAACACCTAAAATGAAGCTACACCAACAAGGAAGGGTGAACCTGATGTTGTCATCGTCTACTCCACAAGTTAAGTACCTACCCCTTGAACTATGCACCATTGACTACTATGACCAGAGATTAAGTCCAAGAAATGATAAGTCAAGCAATGGAATATTTTGTTGAACGACATAGGCAAGAAAACAAGCAGTTTAGAATTTTCATGCAAAATTCCATCACAACTCAGTTTTCTAACCTGAGTGTTGTTCTTCTTTAGGATCTTCAAAGGGTTCGATGACCATGCTAGGAGATTTTGCAGCACATGCACTCGTGCCTACACCAAAACCCCTAACATTTGACCCTACACCACTGTTCATTGAACCAACACCACCACCTCCACCTACTCAACCTCCATCACCACCTCAAGTTCAAGATTGAGTATGATGTCCATTATTATTTCTCTCTTTCAACCCATCATCTTTTTGTTTATAACAAAAGGGGGAGAAGAAGAAATTTTGATTATAAGAAGCATAGGCATACTTGATAAATATAAAAAAATAGTGGATTAGAGCTTTCTATATTCTTGTGTTTATTTCGTTGTTCCTATACATATATGCTAGCATGGTTTAGTATCTTTTTTCATATCATCATGCTATAAAGCTACTGAACTTAGGGGGAGTTTTAATGTTTTACATATCTCATAATCATGTTTCTCTACATTCTTATCATCTTGATTATGTTTTATGTTAGTCAAAATTTATATTGTTTGTAATCGTCAAAAAGGGGGAGATTCTTAAGTCTGGACGATCATTCACATCTTAAATTTTGATGATTACAAAATGTATAAATTATTGATAATCTAATCAGTTGATGTTAACTGGACAAGACCAACTTTGTTAAAGGACTTAATCATTATTTACATATCTCGTCCATACTTAAAGTGGAAAACTTCCTGTTAAGATATAACCAGCGTCCAACGTGTTGTAAAACCAATGGCATCCACTGGTTATGATAACCATTGTTATACACTTAGTGTGTTCAAAGCTCACATCTAGTTGGTATAAGTCTCTTACACACTATTATGACGTCCAATGGAATACACAAAAGGTTAGGCTAGCCGAAAAAAGAAGTATACGTATTCTCACTTATAAAAAATTCATTTTTTCTCCACAGAATATTCCTTAAGGTTATTTTCAACTAGGACAACGAGCTCATGCTGCTGTCTATACCTTTATTCTTTCCTCTTCAATCAGAGTGTGCCATGTCACTTCACCTACTAGAGTGAGACAATGATCATTTCAAAGACTCAACACTAATCCCGTAAAAAATCCCTCAATGAAGTCTATAAAAGGTAGTCTTTACCCAAAAAGCAGAGTACACAATATATCAAAAGAAAATGAGAATATCTTTAAAGTAAAACTCTGCAGAAATTGTTAGACGATACATTTAATCTTTCATTGTTTATCCTTTACTAAGAAAAATTACTTGGTACTTGAGCTTTATTATTTATCCATTCATTGAGTGTTTTTGAATCTTTGAATTAATTCAAACTATTGTTTGTGAAAGCCAAGAGTGGCTTAGTGTTAAAAAATACTTAGATTTTCTTAGATTCAGGGGGAGTCTAAGATAGTGTCCGAAGTGGCTAGAAGAATACTTTTTTAGCAAGGAATGGAAAGATAGAATACTTTTTTTGTAATCAAAGTTTTTGGTTTGTAGAACCCTTTACTATTGTGTAAAGGAGACTTAGATGTAGCTCTGTTTGAGTGAATCAGTATAAATCAAGTGTTTCTATGTCTCTCCTTAACGGTTTTATTAAGCATTCTCTTAGCTTTTTATGTCACCTTTTTCGTACCAAGTGTTGACTAGAAAAACTATCATAAAACTCTATTTCATACTTTTACTGGACGATCAAACTCGATTTTCTCACAACTCACTTCTTATCAATGGATGGCTCTAGTGTGTGTGTGTGTGTGTGTGTATCGTTTTGATATTGTGATAAAAAAATTTACTATATAAAGTTATTATCTTTGATTAACATACTATTCAACCCCCCTTATAGTGTTATTATTGGTATTTCAATTGCAAATGTGGAGTTTTCAATAGTTAATTACTCATTCGTTAAGATTTTTAATGTATCTATTGAACTTTGTTTCTCATTAGTAAGTACTAGCTTTGCTTTTGTTATTAGTAAATGGGTCGTACAATGATAACATTTTAAAATCTACTGCAAGCATGAATGGATGTAAGCTTCATTTGAGAAACTATAATCAAAACTCTATCCTTTCTCACTTTATTTTATGCAAACTAGAGAGGGAGTTATAGGTATAAGCTTCATTTGTAGTTTTCTTTCAATTCTTCTCTTATCCTCATATTAATATATTGCTCAATAATATCAATCTCAACCTATGACTGGTTGTTTTAACTTTTTTGGAATATCTTGGACTTTTATGAGTCTCTTTTCTTGTTTCAAACTGTTTGTATAATTAAGATCTCTTATTGTGGATTTTAGTTTTGAAGAAAACTATTAATTTTCCTTGTTTATATATATTGATTTGATTAAATTTCTCTTTTGAAACAGGTTACTAAATTGAAATCACAAATGGTTGGACAGAATAAGAAAATAGTGGAAAGAGTGATGAGTTTCTTTGTACAAAATTATCAAGGTGAAGGGCTTCCTAACTTGGCCATGTTCCAAGCTTCACCGGTAATGTTTTAAATTTGAATTAATTTTATAAATATTTCAAAATATAATTTCAGTTTCTAACTATGTTTTACATTATAGTTTAGATGTCTGACTAAGGAAGTGTATAACCAACTAATGTTTCTAATCATTCTCCAACAGATTCTCAACACAAAGAATAAGACTACATTTGACAGCCAGAGATGTTGACTCTTTTATTTTAGAAAAATTAATATTCAGCCAGATATGTTTTGTTACTTTTTAGAAGTTCTTTGGATATTTCTAAACTATGGATGTTACTTTTTAGACAGGGGTTCTTTTGGATGTTACTTATTAGTAATTTTATTGGATGACTTGTTTAAGTATATTTGATTACTCATGTATAAAAATTGTGGATTTCTTAATTTATTTTATTATATTTTTGGAATGTTTATCTAGCTTACAGATTTTTACACACAAATATAAAAGGTTTGATTTATTTGGTATACAGAAATCCTTAAATGTAACTTCATTTGTGATTAAAATACTATGCATGGGTAAAATAAATTAGATAAATAAAAAGATTTTAAAAAAAAGATTAACTAAGGGTTAAAAATGATTGGTAAGACTCAACATTAATAGGGGTTTATAATCCCAGGCAAGGGCTATATGATTACAGGTCAGATATAACATTAATGGGGGTTAAAAAGCCACTAGTAAATTGCAAAGGTTTCTAAATTGCGGGTATTGACTATGGTATTAACAAAAGTGTAAAAAACGTTCGTAAATCATTGAGGTTTCTAAACCATGAGTATTGAATTTGGCATTAACAAAGGTCTAAAACCACTGGTAAATTATGGAGGTTTACAAACCGTGAGTATTGACTATGGCATTGATGAGAGTTCCAAAACTGCGAGTAAGCCATATGCTTTTGAGGGTTGGCGGTACTTTGCTTGCCACAAATGCTTTGCCAATGAAAAGCACAATCGTAGGAAACACACCTAATGGGGTTTCAACTAGTAGTAAAGCCAAAAATAACGCTCGTTAAGTCCACGTTTTTTTTTGTATTGGTCGTCTGCTCACCACCGGCCGTGCTGGATGTCAAGTGACAGAGTCTTCAAATCTTCAGGTAAAAGTGCAAATTTCTAGTATCTTCACTTAATTAAGGGGCTATACTTTTGCAAGACAAAACTAACATCCAACGTGAGTTTTGTCAAAAAAATACATGCAAATGACACAAAAACGCAGTTCAAAATATCACTGTAAAAAGTGATTTATCATCCGTTTTGCCACTAAATGAGCTCTTGTTGGACCTGTAAGCCATACTTTGTGATTGTGTGACTGCCCAAAACTGCTAGAGGTTCATAAGCTATTATGGTTCCCTGAAGACCCTCTAGAAGTTCATGTTCCATTATATGGTTTCTGATAGCTTTTTTGAGTTGTGATACATAAAAAACCGCATGAGTTCGGGTTTAATCATGAAGCTTCAGTTGAAAGGATATTGTACCTATCTATTTTAAAACCAAGTAAGAACCATAGTACCAAGAGGAAAGTTTCGGATGCAACTTAGTAGGCATCAATGCCTGCCAATGAGGTCTAATCTTCATGTAGACCCAATCTCCTAGCTATATCTTGGTTGGTTTCATTTTGACATATGCATAGTGTTACATCAAGTCATGTGCTCTTTCTAGATGGTAATAGTTGTCGCAATGCTTCATTCATTTCCCTTAAATCTTGAGCTATTATCTCCACCAATACTTCCTCGGGTATAAACTTGGCAAGAGATGGGGATTGTTAGGATAAACGTTTAAATAGAGTTAGTTACGTAGTTTGAATTTTAAATATGAGAAAGATATATGAGAAGATATGGGTAGATAAGATATGAAGAAAGATAAGATATGAAAAGAGATAATATAGAAAGATATTAGAGAAGATATTGTTTAGATTTAAATTTGAATTGTTTTAGGGTTTTGGTGCTTATAAATAGCACATTATGTAAAGAGCTCTGTGTGGCTTTGGCAGACTATTATCAATAATATTAGAGAGTTTCAGCCCTCAGTAAATTTGTGTGTTTGTGTTTGTGTGAGTGCACCAGTGTGTGTGAGACAGAGAGAGAGGGCCTGTGAAATATCACAACGAGTGAATTTCTGATATCAGGGATAGCCTTCCATATACAACTTCAAAAGGCGTACTATGAGCAACACTTTGGAAACTGTTCTTATACCAATATTTTGCTCGTGGGATAAAATCTTCCCACCCTTTAGGTGTTTTTAATCTAAAACAACGAAGGTAAGTTTCCAGCGTCCTATTTAATAATTCAGTCTACCCATCCAATTTTGGATTACTCATGTGCAATTTAGTACCTTGCAACTGAAACAATTCCTACAAAAAATTATTGATAAAGGTAAAGTCTCGATCGCTAACAATGGAAGCTGGTATACCATGTAGTCACACTATTTCTCGAGTAAAAACCTTTGTTATAGACCGAGCTGACTAAGGATGTTTGAGCAGAATGAAATGTCCATGTTTACTCAACCTGTTCACTACCACTAGAATTGCATCAAACCTCTTAGATTTTGGTAACCCCACAATAAAAACCCATGCTTATATCCTACCAAATAACATTTGGAATGGGCAATGGTTTGAGTAATCCGTAGGACAGTGAAATAACAACAATCACACTAGAAGGGGTTGAATATTGTGTTGTTCAAAGATAATAGCTTTTTAACAAATAAAGGTTTTATCACAAGCTCAAAAAGATAGATATACTGGAGTTTTCTATTGATAAGAAAAACAAGTTTAGTGAAAACTAGGTTTGGTCGTCTAGTAATAATAAAGCAATATTTTCACAAAGGCTTTTAGATAACCACTTGGTAAGAGGACAATACCAAAATATGCTTAAAGAATACTCAATAAAATCTCTTAAGAGAGATGTAGAAACACTTCGTTGATACTTGTTCACTCAAATAGATCTATATCCAGTTTTTCTTTATGCAATTGTAAAGGGTTCTACTAATCAAAATTTTGATTACAAACAAGTATTTTGTCCTACCATTCCTTGCTATATAAGTATTCTTTTTGTCACTTCTGGCACACCCTTAGACTCCGTCTGAATCTAAGACACCCCAAGTATTGTTTAACACTAAGTCATTACTGGCTTTCAAAAACAAAAGTTTGAATGAGTAGAGTGATACAACAACACTCACAAAGTGAATAAATAGTTAAGCTTGAATACAAATAACTTTCCTTAGCAAAGAGTAAAGAAGATTAAGTGTTGAGTATATCATCTATTCAAATATGTGGAATTTTGCTTCAGATAACTTGTGCTCATTTTTCACTTGATTTTTTTTCAACTCTTGATTCTGAAAAAGAGACATCTTTTATAGACTCTAATGAATGATCCATTATGGGAGTAGTGCGAAGCTTTTATATGACCATTCCCTCACAGCTGGTGGTGAAACACGTGGCGTGCTCTGAATGTTGAGGATAGGAATGAAGTTATAGACAACTACATGTCAAGTCCTTTTATTCTGCAATGAAAGCGACTTTTGAGGAATATTCTACAAATACCTTTTATTCTCTTCTATTTTGTCAAGTCCTTAAATGTCAAATGTTAGCTGATATGCTTCCAGCATATAGTAGTTTTAAGGTTTAATTAATTAATAAATTGTTTAAGATTTAGTAAGTTAGATTAGGAATTGATGAATTATCATTTAATTGCATATTAATTTAATTTCTTAGTTATTTTATCATTTAGGAACCAACAAGAGAGGAAAAGAGGCAAAAAGAGCAAGCTAGTGCTCTCGAACAATTCATGCGATCAGCGTGGGATCTCATGTGATCAGCGTGGAAGTGTCAAGATCAACAAATTCAGTTCGAAGAGCCCACGCGAGTAGCGCCAACCACCACACGATCAGTGTCAGATGCTGAAACACAGACTCTCAACTCGAACAAGTCACGCTGGTAGCGTGACCATCCACGTGAATCGTGCCATGCTATCAAAACTCAAGCATTCAATTCGAAGGACCCACGTGATCAGCGTGGACATCCACGCTATCAATGCCAGAAGTCCAGAGCAACTCATTTAACTCGAATAACCCACGCGGATCGCATGGGACTTCATGCGAATCGCGTGACAAGCTCGTTGTTTCCTAAATTAAAAGATTTGAAATTAATTCAGTGGGGGGAATAGTTCCTCATTACTGGAATTAGACCTAGGACGTTTTGGGGCATAAAAGGAAGCCTCTGGGTCACAAAGAAACAACTTTTACTGGGTATTGGACAAATTTGCTTAAGAAGAAGCCATTGAAGAACCTTGGGAGAAGATTGGAAGCATTGAGGATTTGCAGAACAGCACTCTGTGTAACCTTTCCTTTTCCTTTGATAAATTCTCTCTAGGAGTATGTTAGTCATGAAAGTAATATCAATTCTGAGCATGCTTGGCTAATTCTTGTATTGTGGTTGAGCCATGAACCTATGAGAATTCCTCTATGTCTTGATCGGTTTTAATAAGAAGTTATCCTAACTACTTTGTTTTATCCTATTCTTCACTGCATAATTCTTAATTTGGACTGGCCATTCTGTTAAGAAACTTAGGGTTGGGATTCACAATAGGGGATATTGGGATTCTAGTTTCTGAAATGAGTAAAACAGCAATTTATACATTGCCTAGGGATAGGGATGTGTGGTTGCAGCAATTCAGGTTGTATCTGCTTAATGCTTGGTTTAAGAAGGAATCACTAAGGGATTAGGGTTTTTAATTTCACCAAAGGGTTAAATTACTAAGGGATTAGGATTTAGCTACTTATAAGAGAATACATCAGCTGAGTAATTAGGAGTAATTCAAATTAATAATTGATTGAAGCATAGAAGGATAGAATCATAGGGGATTGCGCTTAACTACAATCACTTCACGCTACTGCAGTAAAATCCAATTCACGTTTGCTTACATTCTTGTTAAATTTCTGTCATTTAAATTACATTACTTAAACACAACTCAACAAACTCTCTCAAACTCATTATTTGTTTTCCAATTTCTAAGACGTGAAGTTAAGTAAGATTGCATTCAATCCCTGTGGAGACGATACTTGACTTACTCACTTTATTACTTGAAACGAACGGTACACTTGCCAAGTTCGCAACATCAGCAATTCAAATAAAGATAGGCAAAACTTAAATTCGAAAAGCAAGATCGTACATTGCCCTTTGTTGCCAACATAATCCTTTAGTACCTTGCTGAATGTCACTTGTGAGGATATGAAATAAGTGTGTAAGTGATTTAAAATCCAATGGACGTAACTAAGAACCACTCAATGTTGAAAACACTGGTTTTCACAATGAGTGGATGTAGTTGATTTAACAACACAATGGACACTGAATATATCTTAATAATATTGTTTTTCATTTTAAATATGGGCACGACTTAACTAGAGCTATAAATGTTGATATAATAACAAGTAAGCTCTTTTCCCAAGTTAGTCTTGTGTACTTAACAAAAAAATCATTAATTTATCAATAATTTATACTTTTGTAAACATCAAAATTCAAGGTATTAAAGGTTGTCCATTGGTTCGTGGATCATCTAGACCTAACAAATTGGATGCTTGGTATTTGTTGGATCAACAAGAATGACACATGGCTACAAAATCGATAACTGAATTTTTTACTCCTACCCAGAAAAGAGATTGGGCTAGCTTATGATAGGTTTGGTACTTTCTGGAATGCCCTCCTGTGAGTGTTGAGCCGAATTTTTGTAATAAATTTGGAATCCATGTGGATGATGCAACCAGCACTAACAATCCCTTAAAATAGAGTTTGTTATGTCCAGAGTGTATTGCGGATGGGAAATTGAATCCTTTTTCAATTCGATGATTATTTTAGCCAATGTTGGTCAGCCTTTACTTCCTCATAAATTATTGATATGCCTTGCCAATAGGGCCTTGAGACTAGTTGTAATTCCTTGTCCTCAAATTGCATTGAGAATGCAACAACCACTTTATTTGAAGCTCCCATTTTATAGATAATCTCGAAATCATAATCGAGTAGTTTGGCTAGCCAATTCTATTGGTTTTGTGTATTTATCCATTTCTCTAGTAAGTGTCTTAAACTTTTTTGGTTAGTGAAAATTGTGAACCTTTTTCCCAATAGATAAGGTTGCCAATGTTGACTAGCCAAGACCAATGCTATGAGTTGTTTTTCGTATAATGACTTGGAGAGTGAAGTATCCGCTAAGGCTTTGCTGAAAAAAGCTATGAGGTGTTTGTCTTAGTTTAGTATTGCACCTATCGTTTTTCTCGAAGCATCACTCTAAATGGAAAATAGTTTGTCAAAATCATGCATGGTTAGAACAAGAGCTATTGTTATTGACTTCTGTAGCCTTTTGAACACCTTGGTGTTGTCTTTATTCCAAATAAATTTGCCATGCTTTAACAGATTAGTGAGTGGGCGAGCTATCTTTCCATAACTGAATACAAAATGCATATAGTATCCTGTGAGGCCTAAGAACCCTCTCAATTCCCGGATAGACTATGAAGGAGGCCATTGCAGTCCCAAATAGCTCATTTCTATTTTTCAAAAACTAGATTTCTTTTTATTTACAAAAAAAATGGTGTTGTCTCAAGGTATCAAGGATTTGTTGCAAGTGTTGCAAATTCTTTATCTAGGACATATTATAAATCAATATATCGTCAAAAAACACCAATGCACACCTTCTTAAAAAGCGCCTTAAATTGGTGTTCATAGCTGAATGGAAAGTTGCAAGAATGTTTGTTAATACAAATGGCATAACTAGAAACTCATAATGTCCTTGGTGTGTCCAGAAAGTTTTCTTGGGGATATCTAACTCGTGCATCCTTATTTGGTGGTACCTTGTTATCAAGTATACTTTAGAGAAGTATGCAACTCCATTAAATTCATCGAAAAGCTCCTCAATAATTAGAATTAGGAACTTATTAGGGACGGTGGCTTTGTTGAGAGCCTTATAATCTACACAGAACCACCAGCTTTCGCCTTTTTCTTGACTAATATGACTAAACTCAAATAGGAACTATCGATAGAACAAATCACCCCCGTGCATAGCATCTCAGGACTTGCTTCTCGATCTTATTTTTTTGCAGGTGGAGGTAGTGATAAGGTCTAACCTTTATAGAGTCTATTCTAGATTTGATTGGGATTCTATTATCCACTTCTCTGTATGGTGGTAGGCATGTGGATGCAGCAAAGACCTGAGTAAACTCTCTTAATAGCCTCCACAAATTCTCCTCATGATCAGTTGCAATTTCCTAACTTTCTGTGTTCTTTTTCCACTATCCATAGCATGGACATTGCCTCAATTTCATCATCTGATAATCTCACCAAGGTTCTTGCCAAAATCATGGATCTAACCAAGCAAGGATCCCCCTTAATGTTGACATTCTGACCTTGGTGCCTAAAAATTTATTTTTACTTCACCCAAGGTAGCCAACCAAGTTACTCCCAATATGATGTCAAACCTGCCTAAATCAAACAGAAAAAATTCTCCAAATAATTAAAAATCCCCAATCTGTATTTTCAAATTGCTACAATACCCTTTTGTCAATTTTCGACTTCCATCTTCTAATCTTACCTAATACGGTTGGTTGAGTTCTACCGATAAACCTAAATCTTGTACTAATTGGCTGGAGATTAAATTATGGTTGGCTCCGGTGTCAATGAAGACCAACACCTTTTTATCTTGAATCATTCTTTGAAGCTTAATGGTTTGAGGTTGGGTTAATCCACCAGCAGAGCACATGGACAGGTCCATCCATTAACACATTATCTTTTGCCCTTGTTCTTCAACCTCTTCTCTTTAACATTCTTACTCTTGTTCCATGGCCATTATCTCTCGGTCTCATCAACCTATTCGTCTTCGCCAACAAAAGAATTCTTAAATTCTTTTTGGGACATCGATGACTAGGACCAAAAGGCCCTCCGCATTGACAACATTTACCCTCATCTTTTCTTTTCAAATATTCTAGGTAACGTAGATTTCTTGTCCCTTTGTTTCTTTGCCAAGTGTCAGTACCTTCTCTTGGTCTTAACATTGATGTCACTATTTGGTTCCTTTAGTTGATGGACTCCAAAATTGGATCAAATCCTGTTTGCCCTGATCTTCCTTGCAATGGAACTCAATCTTCAATTGGAAGAAACCATAATGTGAAATGCTATGTTTTAGGATAGCTTTTTAGATTTTGTGATTTAAGAATTGGAATAATGAAAGAAGAATAGAAATGGATTAGGGATGACACCATGGAATAGGAATTCCAATAAGTCTTGCAAGAATCACCACAATAGCTCAGAAGCCATTGATAAGAAACAAGAAGTTCTTGACTAAGAACAAAGGGAGAAAACTCTCACCAACAATTCAGAAATTGTATTGATTCACCAAAGATGGAATATCCTTTTTACATGCAGTTTGGGACCTTATATAGGCCACGAATTATTAAGCTAATTAACCCTAAATGACATGTAAATGTAAGCTAAAATGAAGCCCAAAACGTAGCTTGTAGGGCAAGCTTTACATAAGTGACCTTTGGCTTCCAAAACTGTGCAGTAACTATCTGGAACTGATATAATCGATTACTTCGTTATGGTAATCGATTAAATCAGGCAAAACTGAAATAATCGATTATTTCGACGAAATAATCGATTACGGCAGAACGTCCAAGATTCCTGCTTGCTTCTAAATAATCGATTATTCGACGAAATAATCGATTACGGCAGAAAGTCTATGATTCCTGATTGCTTCTAAACATCCTGTAATCGATTACCAAACCCAAATAATCGATTAAAGCAGTAACTACTTATTTACAAATGTTTTATTGAATTTCTCTCAACAAGTATTGGAATTTATTGAACTAAAGTGGACTTGAGACACCAAAATCCAGCTCTTGTCGTCCTTGATAAGGTTTGTAACTTCATGCTTGCTCAAGTTGGCTTGAATATGGTCTTGAAGTGCTTGAGTCCTAGCTCTTGTCATTGGTCCTATGAAGCTCACCAAAGGAAGTGCTTCAAGCTCCCCTTCTAGACCTTTGGCTTGACTTGGACCTCCATCATTAGTTCATTCCATTTGTGTCGGGGGTGTTGTTTGTGCCTAGACTTATTCATGGTGTGATTCCTCCCCCTCCTTGAAATCAAGAATTTGTGTCATTTCGATTTATGGAAGCCCCATAAGTGCGCGTTTACCTCATTGTGTCTTCAATATCTCAAGCAATTTCCATGGTGCGGGTCAAATCCTTAGGGTTATGGGGAGGAACTTGGCCCCTAATGTCTATCCACAGTTCTGGCAAAAAATACCCCATCAATTGATCTTCCAGTGTGGATGAAGCTGCCACCCAAATTTTGAATTCTTTGATGTAGTCATCTACACTAGACACTTGTCTTATTGCAACTAGCCTTTTGTATACAGTGCCATGACTATTTTCTTGTTGACAGAATCATTGTCTCCTTCATCAAACATGGTATCTTTCTTCTTGTTCGTCATGCACTCCAGAATCAATTCTTTGATTTGCTTCATGTCTGACATGTTTTTTATGTACCCAATGTCAAGTTTCAGCTCTGCTAGCTTCATATCATGTTCGCTGTTTATCTTCTCTAATGATCCCACATGATTCTCCATTTAGATTAGAAATCCGGCAAGTCGAACCAAATTGTTAGGAACCAAGAAATGATGAGATGAAAAGAAAGAATACTATTGATGGGTAAGAAAAGTACAAGAACTAGAATAACGAATCCTCCTTTAATGGTTGCCCTTTCATAAAGAGACTAAGCTCAATTTACAAATTTGTTGAATATCCCCCTCTCCTTCCCTTAACAAACTCTATTTGTACCAACAAACCTCGCATTTCACCACAACCTAATAACATTCTCACTTTCCCCAAACTACACTCGTTACTAACTTTAGTAAACTTGTAATTGTCGAGGTCATTCATTCTCAATCCTAAACACTTTACACTTTTTCTGGTTTTCTCTTTTGATTTTATTTTTATTATTGTCCTAATCATGCAACTTAGTTCACTTTTAGGATCAATAGATTAGGTTGCTAAAGTTGACAAATGTCTAGAACTTATGCTTAATGATTTATTTTCTTCTTGTTTTGTATTGTGACTTGCAGGTTGAAATCAACTATCTTAGGCAACTGCAACATCCTAATTGGTTAAGGGAATTATGGAGAATAATCTGTACATGAGTCCGTACCATCTATATCTATAGTTTATATAGTAAATAATATAATTACCCCTTATTGTTCTTGTTTAACTTTTGGGACATCTTTGAGTATCTCATATTATATCTAACTAGTTTAAGGCTTGTTGGAATTACAACATTAAACCCACCATTTTTAGCTCATTAAAATTTCTATTGTCAAACAGACTACTTTATTTTTATAGTTACCATTGGATTTAATTGGTTTATATTAAAGTAAAATTAATACCAATTTTAAATATGGTCAATAACAAGTGGGCTATTTTAACCATGCAACTACTATGTTTAGTAATGTAACTTTAAATTAAATGAAAGTCATTTGTAAGGTGCAAAAGACCATTTTTACCTTTTTAGCAGTCGATTGATTTTGGTGGCTGTCTTTGGTTCCAAGTAAGACTCCATGGCAACACTAGTACACCACCCTTAATCATTGTAAACTCGGAGGCTTGAACAGACACCAGGATCCCCTTTTCAAACAATCATATAGCAACAAAAATGAAAAATTCCCCTTACTTCATCTCCACCAAACACCGATGGTCAGAGCTCCAATGTCTTCAAAGGGAAAACGTCAAAAAAATAGAGCAAGAAGAAAAAAAGAACTAAAACAATTCCAAAAAATTAATTGAAGGAACTTACACTATTAAAGCTACATGTATTTGTTGGAGAACTAGCTGATAGAGTCTTTAGACAATGCAAACAAGCAATAGATTATACAAAGTAAACAAGGAAAATTGGTGGAGAAAGATAATAGAAAGTATTGTTGATTGTAAACTAATTTTCTATACACACAATTACATTGTGGGGTGTTTATTTATACAACAAGGAAAAGTAAAAATTAAAGAGCAACTTGTTATAACCAACTAATAAATTAGTTAGTTAGTTGCTAACTATCATTATTGGATTGCAAAGGTCTTAACATTCCCCTTCAATCCAATAATTTTACCACTCCTAGATCCTTTCTCAATTGCACACATCTTTCAACTCTTACTGACTTTGTAAGTACATCTACAACTTGCACTTTTGTGGGACAATGCACCACTTCAATCAAGCCTTTGCTGACTTTCTCCCTTAGGAAATGGAACCTAGTCTCAATGTGTTTACTTCTTCCATGAGAAACAAGATTTTTGGCTAGATTAATTGTAGACTTGTTGTCAATGAGAAGTTGCACTAGCTTCTGAGGTTCAACTTGAATCTATTTCAGTAATGAGTCAATCCATATTGCTTGACATGCTACAAAGGCACCAGCTATGTATTTTTCCTTGCAAGATGAGAAAGCCACCACTGGTTGCTACTTGGAGCACCATGAAATTAGTGCATCAAAAAACTTTAATAAGTATCCAATAGTGCTCCTTCTATCACTCTTGTCCCCACACCAATCAGAGTCAGAGAAGCCAATCAATCCTCTACCCTTCTATTTTTCTACCTTTGGAAACAACACACAAAGATTTTGTGTTCCTTTCAGGTACCTTAGTACCCTCTTTGTTGCAGTAAGATGTGATCTCCTTGGCTTATGCATAAACCTACTCATCGGGCCAACTGCATAACATAGGTCAAGTCTGTTGTTGCAGAGGTACCTCAATGATCCAGTTAATTGTTTATACAGTGTTAGACCCACCAAGTCATCATCAGTTACTTCTTCCAACTTGGAGCTGAACTCAGTTGGTGTAGTTATTGGGTTGCAATCTATCATGTTGAACCACTTCAACACATCACTTGTGTACTTCCTTTGATGCACCATAATTCCATCAACTATTTTTACAAACTCCATCCCTAGGAAATAGGTCAATTTCCCCAAATCTATCATCTCAAACTCATACTTCATTAGGCTCTTGAATTTCTCAATCTCATTGTGATTACTGCCATTCACCAATAGATCATCTACATAGAGATAAATTAGTACCCTTCTTGACTCGAGTCCTTTTATGTGGTACACACCATGCTCAACACTGCACCTAGAGAATTCATGGCTGGTAAAAAATGAGTCAATCTTCAAGTTCAAACACCTTGGAGCCTACTTCAAACCGTATAGGACCTTGTGAAGTTTGTACACCTATTTCATTTTCCCTGTTATCTCAAATCTGGGAGCTGAGTAACAAACACCAGCTCATCAAGGGGCCCATTTAGGAATGCTGATTTTACATCTAAGTGAGATAAAGTCCAATTATTTTTGTTGGCTGGAGCTACTACCAACTTAATGGTTTCAAGTCTTACCACAGATGCAAACACCTCCATGTAGTCTACTCCAGGTTTCTGCCTAAAAACCCTTGGCAACCAACTTTGCTTTATGCTTTTCTATGGATCCATTAGGGTTCAGTTTAAGCTTGAACACCCATTTCACTTTAATTGGTTTCTTGTTGAGAGGTAACTCCATGAGTTCCCAAGTGTGGTTCCTCTCTATTGCTTTCAGCTCTTCAATCATAGCATTTTTCTAGGCATGCTCCTTAAATGCTTCTTTGTAATCTATAGGCTCAATGTCAGTCAAGAGTGCAAAGTGTATTAAATCTCCTTCTGCATTATCTGACAGCATTTTGAAGTGTTCAAATCTGAGAGGTAGTTGTGTTTGTCTTTGAGGTCTTTGATCAAGTATTGGATTAATATAATTAACATTTGCTTCCTTAATGTTTGCATCAATAGCCTCTGTGTCATTACATATTTATTCATTTAATTCAGGAATTATTGGCCTTGCTTGAACTCTCTGAGTATCCCAATTCTAGGATTCACTCTCACTGACTATGACATCCCTGCTCACTTCAATTTTTCCTTTTCTTGGATCATACAACCTATAGACACTAGTTATGTGATACCCAACCAAGATCATAGGCTTACTCTTATCTTTCAACTTCCTTCTCCTAGCATTTGGTATATGCTTATAGCATAGGGAACCAAACACTCTCAAGTGACTTACTGAAGGTTTCCTTCCTGACCAATATTCTTCATGTACTTTCTCTTTCAACCTCTTAGCAGGACACCTGTTGAGCAAATATATAGCAGTTGTTACTACATCACCCAAGAAAGAATGTAGAATTGACTTTTGCTTCATCATGATTCTAGCAATATTCAAGACAGGTCTTTTTCTCCTTTCCCCTAAGCCATTATGTTGAGGAGTATGCGGTGGTGTAATCTCATATTGTATGCCAAGTTGTTCACAAAAATTCTCAAGCTCCCTTGATGTATACTTTCCCCCTCCATCAGTCCTCAAAATCTTGATCATAGTGCCACTATGCCTCTCAGACATAGCTTTGAACTTTTGTAAGACACCAAACACCTCACTCTTGTGTTTGATCAAGTATATCCACATCATCTTGCGGTATTCATCAACAAAATATACAAAATAGAGATTCCCTCCAAGGGAAGGCACTTCCATAGGACCTATCACATGCAAAATAGACGTTGCTCTCAAAGGCAAGTGATGATTAAAACTTCATGCCTGACACATACAGAACAATCTCAATCACTGCCTTCTTTCCATCTTTCCTGCTGATTATTATGTTTCATATTCCTTCAACAGCTAGTGCACTGTTATCTGCTAATTTGATCTGAGTTCTTTTGGAAACATCAAGATCAATCAGCCATTGCTTGTGACCTGTCATATGGTTTGAGCAACCTGTGTCAAGAAACCAAGAATCAAAATGGGCTCACCCCCATTAGTAGTGACCATTAGAATGATAAGATCTGAATCTGAGTCACCCTCTTGAGCTACATTTCCCTCTTCACCACTATTTCTATTTTGTTTCCCTTTGCTAGGCCAACACTCATCAGTATAGTGACTCATTTCTCACAGTTGAAGCATTGAATCTTTCTTTTGTCAAAACCCTTTTTGCCATCATTGTTAGCAGATCTTGAAGTGCCTTTATGTGAAGACTCTGACTTTTCTTCACCCTTTCCTTTCTCCTGATTTGAATGCTAATTATTTTTGTATTGTTTTCCTTTTCCTTTCTTCCACTTCTTCTTTTCACCATTGCCTTTCTTGAATGTCTAGGCCTACAAGGCTTGCTCAATAGGTTTCACAACACCTCTTTGAGTCAATCTCAGTTCTTAACCTTGTATCTCTTCAACCTTCATGAATTCAATGTCTTTTGACTCCTCAATTCAATTTGCAATGTAGTCAAAGTTGGGAATCAATGTTCTCATTATTTTATCTATGATCATTTTCTCTATAATCTTCTCTCCACACCCCTTCATTTGGTTTGCTAGATTCAAGACTTTTGTTATGTAATCTGGTGCTCTCTCAGTTGCTTCCATTTGAAACAATTCATATTTCCTTCTCAAAGCATAGAGCTTCACCTTTCTAACCATGTCTCCTCCAATGTAACATTTAGCAAGAATATCCAAGGCTTCCTTTGTTAATGAGGAAGATTGGATCTTTTCAAAAATGTTGGGTCAACACATTGATGAGTGAGGAAAAAGACTCTTTCACACTCTTTGTTGCTTCCCTTTTTTGCGCCTTCATGGAATTACTAGATTCTTTGATGCCTTTATCTACAATTTCAATAACATCTTAAAATTGCAACAACACCTTCATCTGTGCACATCAACGATCCCAATTCTTGCCATCAAGATTCGGAAGATTCTGAGAATTTTGTTGTTGCCTACCATTGTTGTTCCTACTGTGTTGATTCACACTCTTTGCATAACTTTCTTGAATTCTTAATTCAGAACCAAGACTCTGGATACCAAGTTGTTGGAGAACCAATAGATGGAGTCTTCAAATGATTCAAACAAGCAACAGATGATACAAAGTAACAAGGAAAAATTGGTGGAGAAAGATAATAGAAAGTATTATTGTTTGTAAATTGTTTTTCTATACAAACAATTATATTGTAGGTTGTGTATTTATACACACAAGTGAAAGTAAAAACTAAAGATCAAGTTGTTATAACTAACTAACAAATTAGTTAGAAAGTTGTTAACCATCCTTATTGGATTACAAGGGTCTTAACAGTATTGTCAATCATAATCATTATACACCTTCCTCAACTTCTAAATCGTGGAGTCCAACATTTTTTTGTACTGAGTCAATGAATATTCCACTCAAAGTGAAGCAAGTTCAGATGCGAGCAATCAAACTATTATGGTGCATGATTCATCAAAATTACCATCGAGCAAAGCAATCACCTTGAGTGTTTTAGACTCGAGATCAAGAAGTTGATCCCCGCCATTAGCACCTCTAGCATCGTTGTGACCCTTTCCAGCACATGCACAATGTAAAAGGGACACGTGACTCGGCCACTCAAAGATGTATAATGATTCCAATTTATTCCCAAATCAACTCCATTCAAGGTCCAAAAAAATTAACATTCCCAAAAATCAGACATCACACCTAATTTTTTTTACAAAGATTAAACAAACAAGGCACAATAGTCAAAAGTCAAAATTTCCACAACTAGCCATTGTGTCCTCGTTGCTGGACTTCCTAGCTTCATTGCCAATTTCATTGTTGTAGGACAGTGGCTGCTGAGGCTACGACTTTGAAGCCATTGATAAGAAACAAGAAGTTCTTGGACAAGAACAAGAGAGAAACTCTCACACAAATTTCAGATTTGTATTAATGAAACAAAGTTTTTCTACATTCAGTTTTGGGCACCTTATAAAGGCCACGAAATTACAAGCTAATAGACATGAAATGACAATTCAAATGAAGCTTGTAGTGCACACTAAAGGAGCCTAAAGCAAGCTTAATGAAGCTTGTGGTGTAAGCTTCTCCTAAGTGACCCTTGGCTATCCCAAACTCCCTTGGCTGTCCCATTTTTGTAAAAGGTGCAGTATTTTTAGCTTCTAAGTTCAGCCAACTAATTTACTAAGTTGCTACACAAATTACACACAAGTGCACCTACAACTCTTTACACAATTGCACTAAAAAGCCTTTTTATTATTTCTACTTTTGCTTCTAACAAGTGCTGCATTTAATTGGAATTAAATTGAACTTGAGACATTAAAATCCAGCCATTGTTATCCTTAAGTTGGTATGCTTCCTCTTGCTTGTCCAAGTTGGCCTTGATGTGGTTTTGAAGGGCTTGAATTTTAGCTCTTGTCATGGGTCCTTTAAGGCTCACCAAAGGAAGTTCTTCAGGCTTTCCTTCTAGACCTTTGGCTTGGAATTAACCTTCATCATCCCCTCCTTCTTGAGAGAAACTTGTCCTCAAGTTTGCTTCCTCACTTGTACTTGGCAATTCAACATTCTCTTGAGGAAATTTATCCTTCCACTTGTGCTTATAGGCTTGTTTAGCATATTGTTCCATTTTCCTCTCCACATGGCCTTTTACTTGTTCATTCAATTTCCTAACATAAGAAGCTTTAGACAAAGCATCATGATTAATAACAGAAGAAGTGTTAGGTAATAGTAATAAATCAAAAGGAGTTAAAGGATTAAAGCCATAAACAATTTGAAAAGGAGATAAGGAAGTAGTTTTGTGAACCACTCTATTATGAGCAAACTCAATGTGAGGTAGATACTTCTCCCAAGTCCTCAAATTGCCCTTGATGTACCACTTAGCATGTCTCTTGTTGAGTTTGCATTGACTTTTCAAATATTTAAGAGACTCATGATCACTATGGATCACAAATTACTTAGGTAAAAAGATAATGTTGCCAAGTTTGCAAAACTCTAGCTAGTACATACAACTCTTTATCATAAATGGAATAATTCAAACATGCACCCTTCAATGTCTCACTAAAATAAGCAATAGGATGTTTATCTTGAATCAAAACCCCCAATGCCTACATTAGATGCATCACATTCCAATTCAAAAGAAGCATTAAAATTAGGCAATGCAAGAATAGGTGCATGATACAACTTATCCTTCCATGTTTGGAAAACAACTTCATCCAAAAAAGGTGGCATAGCTTTGTCGCCTTTTTCTCCTTCCTTTTCAACATGTAAAAAAAGAGAGTTAGGAATCATATAATAAAGAGGTTTTTGTGCCAATAACACTCTCTTGATTTGCCTTTCACTCAAGAACAAGCTCTCTTTAATCTCATGATTTTTTTTGCTCTCATTTTCTTTCTCTTTGCTTTTCTTCTCACTTGTTTTTCTCTTTGGTAGCTCACTATTCTCTTTTGTAGGTGCAGTATTTTTTTCCAGCTCTTGCATTCTCTTTACCATCAAGAGATCATCACCCTCTTTGGTCTCCACTAGTGTAAGTTCTTCTTCCTTTTCACTTGAAGAACTTGTTGAGTCACTTGGAGAACCTTTTGAGTCACTTGAAGACTCACTCTTTATGTCTCCCTCCTCAAGCAAAATCATGGTTCTCTTGTAGGACATTGAGAAGCAATGTGACCTTTACCAAGGCACTCTAAACACTTGATATTGCTTGATCTTGTTGGAGTAGGATCCCTAATTTTTTTGCTTGAGCTCTCCACCTTGTCTTCCTTATTTTTCACATGAGAAACCACTCTTTTAGGCTTGTCTTTCCAACTAGAAGTTGCAGCCCCATTGGTCTTGGAAAAGGAATCTTTTCTCCTTTTTAGTTATTGCTCCACCCTTTGAGCTTTGTGGACTTCTCTTTTATCATTATTTTCTCTCCTCTCCTTCCTCTCACTCTTATCATCATAATAATTTCTTCCATGAGAATAAGCATACTCACTCACCCTCCTATTGTCATGAGCCTTTCTATCCACACTACCATTTGGACTACTCCTTCTTTGAGTCTTCCTTTTAAACTCCTCAAATCTTGCATCCATTTTAGTTTGGAAGTCTTCCATTTGTTTTGTCATGACTTTCATCAACCTAGAGGTCCTAGGTGAAAAAGCCTCATTGTAACACCCTCAGATTTCAATATATATGTGCATTATCTGGTAAATGTACATTTCTAAAATAACTGACGTAAATACCCTTAGATATTTTTGAAAATGACTAAAATGTCCTTAGACAATTCCACAAATGACGGTTAGGTCTTTAAGGTAAATGACTAAAATGCCCCTGAAAAACTTGTACAAATGACCAAAATACCCTTTTTGCTCTGGTAAGGTCAGAAAGCCCAGAAAAATTATAAAAAATTTATAAAAGTTTAGTAGGCCTCTAGACAAAGAATTATTGACACTCTTATTATAAAAAAGTTATGAAATAGAATTTTTAGAAATTTTGAAAGATAATTCAAAAAGAATGAAATAAAAATTAATCTGAGATTGATAAAAACACAGAAACAAGAAAGGTGTAATCTGGAGAATTTTCTTCTAATTATAGAAGGAACAAAACCTTAAATAAATGGTTTATACATTTTACTAAATAAAAACAAAATCAACCAATAGGAATTCAGAAAAGTCATTGTGAAGAAAGTTAAGAAACATTTCAAAATTGACTATCAAAACATACTATAACTTAGTCTAATTTCTAACTAATTTTAGAAATTAGTACCTTCAATAAAATAATTAAAACCAAGCATTCCTAAGATATGAAAATATTTGTGATTAATAAAAGAAAAGATGTTAAGAAAATTACAAAAGCCAAAAGCTAGCAAAATAAGATACCAAACCGTAAAGCATGAAAACAAAACGGAAATTGCCACACCAAATGGACTAGCACGTGAAACATGTAGACAGCAACAAGAAGAATGTAGAAAAAGCAAGAAGGACACATGGAAGACCAAGAATTAATAGCCAATTAGAATGAAACAAAGCAAAAGTAAAGACATCATTACTTAAGCTAATTATTGGAAGATATTTTGAAGCAAAAGGCCAATCCCTTTATAAACCAAGTGGGGACCGTGAAAAAAAAGAGGTGCAGCCCTTGAAAGCTAATTCCAAGTTTTAAAAGCCTTTCCAAGAAGAACTCAAGTTTAGAAGAAATTAAAAACAGCCGTACATTACTACCTTGCTTTGACCGTGCACTAGCTTTCATTTTAACTTCCTATCACTTTCAAAATCCAAAACCAAGCCACTAAATTCCACAATCTCACGTGGAGCTTAAGGGAAAGAGAACAAGTGCTGTTCAAATTTAGAAACATACAAGGTATGGGAAGTACTTTAATAAACATGAGTTAGGTAATTGATTAGGATAATTTAACTTCTAATCTTCTAGGATTAAAGCTATGTTTAAAGTAAGCATGCCATGTGTTTGATAAAAAAAAATCCTAAAATGATTAATTCCATTTTGTGGCCTTTGTAAATTAATTATTTGATGAGTCTTTGATTTAACGTAGCTGTATGTTTTTATTTCTTAGTTTGGTAGTTGCTGTATATTTTATTTCTTGGCTGTATTATAAATTTAAACGATTACTATTAATTTATTTGTATTTGGATACTGCTGTAATTAAATATTGTTGTAGGTTAATTTCCTTAGTTGCTGTAAATTAACTCAATAAAGCTGTATGCTGTTGTCGTATTTAATTAAATTGATGTTGTATGCATGATGCTGTATGCATGCTGTTGTTGTATTTAATTGAATTATTGTATATTATTTGTTGATGTAAGCTGTATGATATGCGGTATGTGGCTGTAATTAAGAAATTGATGTTGCTGTATGTTATTTCATGGAGAGGCTGTAAGCTGTATGTCATTGCTGTTGCTGTATATTTTATTCGGTTGATGTATATTTATTTAGTTGCTGTATATTTTATTTGGTTGTGGTATGTTACTGTATTTAATGCTGATGAATAATAATAGGGTGCTGTATGCTGCTGTATATTCTAGGATTTAATAGGTGGCGGTAGGCTGCTATGTATTTTATGTTGCTGTATTTAAATTGGGTTGCTGTATGATATTTTAACAATTAATGATGAGTTATGATGAAGATTCTATGCTTCTTTTTATTAAGAATGAAGTCATGGATACAAGATTAAGATTCATGTTGAAGATTATTTCCTTAATAACTGTGGGCACTTATACCGTTGATATTGATGGATGAGAAAAATTTCTATAAGTGCCAAGTTGTGAGAATTTGAGAAATAATGTAATGGTAAAGAGAAATTGAAAATAAAATGAAACCATTACATGCATCATTATATTTGATTATACCCCTCAGAGTGGAGGGAGGTTTTACTAGAGTGGGTGAAACTATTTTATGGTACCTTGTTACCCCTCAGAGTGGAGGGAGATTCCACTAGAGTGGGTGGAATTATTTGATTATACCCCTCAGAGTGGAGGGAGGTTTCACTAGAGTGGGTGAAACTATTTGAATTATGGTACCCTGTGGTGATTAGCTGAGATCTCAGTCATGCATCATTTAATAAAGAAAGCATGCATCATTCATCATCTAACTGTTTATAAGTGTTATTTTATGTTTCTGTATAATTGTTATTCATTTTAAAAGTTTGTTATGTGTTTATTTCATTTTGTCAATTATCTGATCATGTTTATTAAATACTTACCCGAGTGTGTCTGTGGTTGACACCTGTGATGACCCCAATTTATTTGGGCGAGCAGAGGAACAGTGAAATGCTTAATTATGGAGGAGCTTGATGAATTATGTGCTGTGTTTTGGCTTGTTATCTGGATGATATCACTTGCTGTTGCTGCTTTTGGGAATTCTGTACTTTTTGGGTGATCAGTATTATATTTTGATAGCCTGTATTCTATGTTGGATGACTGTATCACGGACTATTATATTTCCTTATGTGAAATAACTCTGATTATGAATTATGTTAAAATTATTTTACCATCGCGAACCGACTAGAATAGTATGTTACGTAAATAAATTCCGTAGAAAAAAAAAAAAATTCTTCGTAACATAGTAGTGTAAACGATTAAATACGAACGGCGTATTAATCAAAAATAGTAAAATAAAACGGAGTTGTTATACTCATCTCCTATTAAGCTCATCCTTCAAAAAAAATGGTTAGCAAAAACACAAGTATATAAGGAAATTCTCACCACTTTCTAAGTGTTTGCCACTCACACTCTTGTTTACACACTTTATCTAGGCTCTTTCTATAATGTTTTCTCTTGCCTTTTTCCACTCTTATTCCTCTCTATAGTTCTTAAGCAAAAACTTCTAATCAAATCAAGCTTCTTTACTATAGTGAAATAGGAAATGATTCTAGGCTAGACTCAAGAGTCCAAGAACAAGAAAACTCTAAGACAAAACCATGAAACTTTTAAGAGACAAGCAACAAAAGCAAAAATTTGGAAAAGCACAAATCAAATGGAATTTAATGAGACAACTCAAGGACATATATTGGCAGCACCAAACTGCACAAGGAGGATATGCCAAGTAAAATTCAATTGCTAGAAGGCAAATTTCATCAAATTTGCATGTCATACAAGTTCACTTAATTTTGTGGTTAAAAGGAAATTTTGTAACTTTCTTTGCTTCTAAATTCTGTTTTTCTTTGTAATGTTCCAGCCACAATTCAATAATTTGTTTGGCTGTCCATAATTTGTTCTCTTTTTGCAGTTTGATTATTTCTTTCACAAATTTTTTTTTAGCTTTTGTTTTTCTTTTGAACAAGTTCACAAATCCTCAAAGAAATTCAATGATTCACGAAAATATGATGTATAACAATTGTAAAATTTGCTTCTAACAACTCAATTCAGTTTAGGCATGAGAGTAGAATCAAAACAAGTGGTCATACAACACAAAAAACACTACAAACTAAAGTTGACAAGAATCAAGACTAGAAAATTGGAAAATTTTCAAGAACACATGAAGAACATCTAGAACATGAACACATGAAATCACATGAAACTTGATGGAAACACAAGGGTTATGTGGTGGAACACACAACAAGTCCACACCACCAAGAATTTTTCACAAAAACGCAAGAACACAAGGACTAGAAGAAGATTTCAGATTTTCGTTTTTGGGTTTGGTGCAGAATTTTACCTTTGAAGAAGTTCTAAAACTGAACTTGAAGAAGAATCCCACTAGGATTAGGCTCTAGATACCACATGATGTATGGCTGCACCCACCAGCCATTTAAATTCCCAAATCTACCTTGCAATGAAAACCAATCTTCAAGCAAACTTCAAGAATACACAAGCTGTCCAAGCTTTCATGAAAATGTATGGCTCGAAGCTTTCTTTAATGGCAGCAATGGAAGATAGAAGAAAGGTTAGAGATGAAGATGGAAGACACCATGGAGAAGCTCTCCAATAAGTCTAGGAAGAATCACCACAATAGCTTGAAGCCATTGATAAGAAACAAGAAGTTATTGGACAAGAACAAGAGAGAAACTCTCACAAATTTCAGATTTGTATTAATGAACCTAAGTTTTTCTACATTCAGTTTTGGGCACCTTATAAAGGCCACGAAATTACAAGCTAATGCACATGAAATGACAATTCAAATGAAGCTTGTAGTGCATACTAAAGGAGCCTAAAGCAAGCTTAATGAAACTTGTGGTGCAAGCTTCTCCTGAGTGACCCTTGGCTGTCCCATTTTTGTGAAAGGTGCAATATTTTTAGCTTCTAAGTGCAGCCAACTAATTTACTAAGTTGCTACACAAATTACACACAAGTGCACCTACACCTCTTTCCACAATTGTACTAAAAAGCCTTTTTATTGTTTCTACTTTTGCTTCTAACAAGTGCTGAATTTAATTAGAATTAAATTGAAGTTGAGACATTAAAATGCAGCCCTTGTTATCCTTAAGTTGGTGTGCTTCCTCTTGCTTGTCCAAGTTGGCCTTGATGTGGTTTTGAAGGGCTTGAATTTTAGCTCTTGTCATGGGTCCTTTAAGGCTCACCAAAGGAATTTCTTCAAGCTTTCCTTCTAGATCTTTGGCTTGGAATGGACCTCTATCACTACATCACTAACATCCTTCAACATGATTCACTGTAGCCTAAGTACTACCTTTATGATCATCTTGTTATGGATGACACATGGCTCTTGATAGCATTAAAGCCTACAACTCCTACATGTAGGAATCGTAGTGACTTCAAGTCGAAGGACTACTATCACCTTATGTTTGCCATGGGAAGTGCTTATGACACTTAATGCACTATTGTCACCCTAGTCAACAATAATACTTGATTACGGATACTTTTAGAACAACACTTTTATTGTTCAATAAATCTCACAATCAAGTCTTACTCAATTTTCCATCGAACGAAGCAAATGAGACATTTGGTCGAGTACACATCATGGCATACATGGTAGATCCTATTGTCTCATGTGTTCCCTTTCAACTGATGTAGTAGGGCACTGTCCCTTAAACAAGAATACACCTTGTTAAATAAGTAAGAAACATTTCTTAGGATTATGCATAGTAAAGTGCCTAAGAACTTTGTCAATATATGTACTCTGACTAAGGTCAAGCAATCTTAATGATCTATCTCTATAGATCCTGATTCCTAGCATGTAGGATGCTTCACCTACATCTTTCATCAAGAAGAAACTTCACAGCCATGTCTTTACATGTTGTAGTGTCAGAATGTAATTTTTTATGATTAGTATGTTACCAACATACAAAACCAGAAAAAAATATTATTCCACTCCCAATAACATTCATGTAAACACAAGGCTCGGCTTCATTCTTGATGAATCCAAACTGTCTTATAGTCTCATCAAAATGAAGATTCCAGCTTCTAGAAGCTTGCTTTAACCCATAAATGGATGTTTACAACTTGCATACCCTTTGGATCAACAAAACCCTCACGCTAATTCATGAACACATCTTCGAGAAGATTCCTGTTAAGGAATATGATTTTGACATCCATCTTCCATATTTCGTAATCATGGTACACAACAATAGCAAGTAGAATCTACATGGATTTATGGATCACAATTGGTGAAAAGGTATCATAGTCTATACCATGAAATTGCTCAAAACTTTTCACCACTAGTTGTGCCTTAAAGTTATTCATATTCCATCCATGTCAATTGCCTTCTTGAAGACCCACTTACATCTTTTTTATTTTACCCTTTTGCGTGGATCTTCCAAGGTCCTTACCATGAACTTGTTAGGTCTAGACGACCATGCGTCTCATCGACCTTAGATTTTGATGCATAACAATAAGTATAAATTATTGATGTTCTAATGAGTTCTGACAAGTGGACAAATTATTATGTTAAAGATATTTACAACATTAAGTATCATCCATGTAACGACCCACTTCATCGCTACGGTATTACTAACTCTAATCGTGAAATTTTTGAATTTTAATAAAAACTCCATTAATTTGATTACGGAAATGGTGGTAAATTATTCACAATATTACACTTGTCATACTATATATAAATAAATACACAAACATGTATATCTTAAACCATCACATGCCAGGATATAAGTTAACTGTATTTACAAGTATTTACGCCTGAAATGTACATATCCATCAAAAAGAAATCAAGAGACTAACTAAGAAAGAGTTGACTATCAAAACACAACTCTTTTCCAAAAAGTAATCCATCATCATCACGACGGCTTGGCGGCTCCAACCAAAAAGAATATCCCTCCAGAGTCACCTAATGTTGCTTATCTGCTCACACGAACGAAGGTTCGCGATCATCACAGGTACCAACCACACAGCACAACAAATGCAAAGGTGAGTTTATTACATAAAACCAACAAGCATCAGATAACAACAATTGGAAAGGAAACAACATTACCCACCACAATCATTAACAAAAATCCATGACTCCAATACACATTCAACAAACCAATCATCCAATGCATTTCACAACTCAAACAATCATGCATAGAATGATGCATGCACCTAACTCATCTATCAGCATGCAATGTGGTACCATATCCTGGAAATAGCCTCTCACAGGAAAAATGATTCACTGCCTATCAAGGCCACCCTGTCGTGCACTGATCATTCCCTCACCCGGTGATAAGCCAACGTCGCTAGGGAATTCCAAACCTGATGACCCCTTAGTACTTGTGTTTTCAGCCCACTGAAACCCATAGGTACGTGCATGCTTTCATTCTATTTCCATCCATGCACATGAAGTATGAAACATGGGCATCATCAATGTATGACTATGGCCAGGAACAAATCATTCCCCACAAGGATGACCAGTCATACAACCCCATGTACATACATAACACACTAATGTGGGCTCATCGATGCACTGACCGTGACTAGGAACAAATCATTCTCTACAAGTATAACCAACCGGTCACTGCACCCCACGTGTATATACACAGCATACAACCATGGCACCATCAATGTATGACCATGGCCAGGAACAAATCCTTCCCCGCAAGGATGACCAGTTATACACCCCTATGGATATCCATGTATATCCACATCACATAATGACAACCATGGGCACCATCAATGCATGATCATGGCCAGGAACAAATCCTTCCCCGCAAGGATGACCAATCATGCACCCCCCATGGGTATTAGTGTACATACACATCACCTCATCTCGATATCATCATCATATATATTAAATTCATCTTATTTCAACATTATCCTCGTAAACATCAACATCTCATTTCAACATCAACATCCATTTCATCATTATCTCATTTAAACATCATAAACCACATCATCATTATATCATTTATACATCATTAAACACATCATCATTATCTCATACAATCATCACCAACACATCAATAACATCTCATTTCAACATTATCAATGACATCAATATCACCTCATCCATCCATAATCCATATTACCATGAGACTGGTATTTTAGGGAAATTCTAAATTAAAGAGGCGGACTACAATATAGAAAACACACTCTTATGCCCATTTAAAGATTTAATAAAGAATTAAATAGGAAAACATATTATAAAATTTTGGGCAGAGTCTCCTGTAATTAAGACTTTTACCAAAAATCCAATCAATTACAACAACAACATCATTCACAGTTTCATTCATCAATAGTAAAGTCATCGCATCCCATTAGTTAAAAACACAATTTTTCTTCAAAATGAGCACACAATAAGAACAAGCATGTATCAATGATAGATATTTCGCATCCCATTAGTTTAAAACATAACTTTTCTTGAAAACCAGCACACAACAGGGATAGACAGATATCCTCATAGTTGGACTCCCTGGCCCCCAACTATGGTACCAAAACTATAACTAAAAAATAAACTCCCCTTACCTAACTAGGAGTTCTCCTATTAAAACCTCACAGTGTTGTTTTGGAGATCCTTCAATACGCATGTTTTCGTTCAAACACAAAGCTCTATATACCAAATCGAAGACAATTTAATATAGATTTCCAAGGTAAGATCAATATTAACATTTGGGGTCAAATACCCACTCAAATCAAAAAGGGGCTAAAAGGGTATTTTGGGAGTTTACATCAAAAGACATCATTTTGAAATTCTGATCACACCAATGTGACCGGGGTTCAACAAGGATCATAGAAATGACATCAATTTCATAAAAAGGAGACTTTTACAGCATCTCATTTTCAAAGGGTTTTTCAAAGGAAGTGTAAAACTCCCAACAACGATACCCAAAACACAAGAGACACTAATAGAAGCTTAAACTAGCTAGGAGAAGACAAAAGAAACCAAGGTTACCTCAAAGAAATCAAGAAAGAAGGATTTGGATATAGTGTTGACCAACTCAGAGTTTTTGTAGTTTATCTTTATAATGTGGTTTATGTTTATATGTGTTCTGAGGACATTTGAGTTACTATGATATTGTATATATATCTAGACGTGAAGACACATTATCTATTTTTGTTTCCTTTTTAAAGTTAGGTATAGTGTTGACCAACTCAGAGTTTGTGTAGTTTATCTTTATAATGTGGTTTATGTTTATATGTGTTCTAAGGACATTTGAGTTACTATGATATTGTATATATATCATGTGATGTTTCATTTTGGTGTTATGCGTTTTAGCCTTTGGCCTTTGAGACACGAAAATTTTACAAATACTTTCATAAATTAATTAATTGAATAGTTTTAAATGAATTAAAATAAAGTCTTCTGCTTAAGTTAGTTCCTAGTTCCATGTAAAGGTGCATGTCATTAGATTTATGGTATCAAAGTTGATTGTATCTTTTAGGAACAAACTTTTGGGGGTCCTATTCATGTGTTAGATCTATTATCTTTGGTTATTTATTTTACTACGTGTACCCTTCCAAGAGTCGAGTATGACATTTTGGGGGTCCTATTCAGGTGTTGGATCTCTAATTGAAGTTAGAAAATCCTTTGTTTGTGTTGTCTAGTCCCGTAGAAGTAGCTACAATGTGATTGTGAGACTGATCACCTCAAAATCGTGTTTAGGCACTGAAGGTGGGAGGTGATAGACTTATTGAAAAATAATAGGTCCATAGTCTCCTTTGTTGTTTGTTGTTAAATCATTTTCATGAGAAAATGATTGTTGGTTGTTGAACCATATTTAGTTGATTCTCTAAGGAGATCACTGATATGGTGTTTGTTTTGCGCTGAGTACAATTATTCCTAGGGGAGAATAATTGTATTCGATGAGTATGCTTGTGTGATCTCACTATGATCCCTAATCAATTTGCACTATTAGAGACTCATAGCGAGATAGAGGTTGTTTTGGTTATTCATGCGAGAACCCTCAAGTATGTAATGTGTTGATCAAATGGTTTATGATAGATGAAGACTTGAGTGAGGTCAAGATTCCCTAGACTGAGAACTTATCTCAGATAGAATATGTTAAGGCTAGTAATCCTTCAGCTAGTATTGTGTGTTTAATGAGATTTCCTTTTTATAACTTGTGATGATTTTATGATATTTTTGTTATTATTTCTCTTTGTTTCCTTCAGAGTTTTATGTAACATCTCTAATTTTTACATTAAGGATGGACTTATTATTTCATAAATTCACAAAATAAAATAAGGGTTTACAAATACACTTCAAATACCTCTTATTCATCTTTATAAATTATAATCAAGTGAGTTCAAATCATTTGATAAACGACGTAACAAAATATGAAAGATAGGGTAAATTTTTTTATGAAGGCTCCTCAATCCTTTTCTTTTTAATGGAAACTATGAACCTGAAAAGAAAGTAGACTACGAAATCTTATGCAACATACATATTCACAAAACATTGTTTCATTTAAAGCCACGAGTTGATGTACATAAAAAAATAGTTAAACTTTAAATATAAAACCTTACATCATTGAAATAACATCATGTATCTATATAAAGGTATTGGTCACCAAACACAAGTAAATAAGTATCAAAGTTAAATAGTAAGTAAATAAGATGACTGAAAATATATAAAGGTTTCTAAAACCTAGATCTACTCATGTCAATACACAAAATTGGAAAAACCTAAGTCTCTGAGAATTCATTTATCCAAGGTTTTTGAAATAATTGGGCCATCAATAAGGTATATGTTAGACAAAAGTGATCTCACAATGAGAACCCAGTGAAGAACTCTTGGAGGGATTCTCCTACACTCATCATCCAAACCTAAAAATGTTGGCTTAAGGATGTGTCCTCCCTTCCCTTAGTAGTCACAAACAAAGAAATAACACACACCAACCTACATAACCACTACATGTGGTTCACTAACAAGCAAATCTCTCATGGTAACTTATTCTGCATGTTTATCATAATTTTTATTTATCATAGGCCCAACCTATCATTAAGCTTATCCCACTTCAATTATTTTACAAACTTTCATAGATGAAAATTATAATTCACATTCTGCCAGTACAAGTGATGCTATTTTCTCAACCATGGATATGGCTTTCTTTTAGTCAAGAGTTTTGAGTGAGGCTCACGAATCCCCCATGCTAATTGGATCTATTTCCCTGTTGGATTATCACTACTTTCCATCTCCTCCAAGTTCTTTTGAACCGATCGGACCATCCCCCAATGTACCCACTGTGAGTCATCTATCCTTTCTCATCATTCCCTTACACTTTATTGTAGTGTAGAGATCCATTGTCCTTAAATTGTTGGTTACATGGTACATGCAAACGAGCATTGGAGCACTATGTCATAACCGAGTCTAGAGTCACCCTCTTCCTCAAGCATTTCCATTTCTTTGACCCTGCCTCACGCTCGTAACTAACTTACATCTGTTTCTATTTTCGTTCGCCTTTCCTTTCCTTTGTCTTTTTTGTATATGTCAGCCTCATTAAGTCGCCAACTTCACAAGTCTTCATGACACATACAATGAACAGAAGGAGCATTAACTCTTTCACTCCCTTAGGGTGCCATTACTATGGTCCCTCAAGTGGATAAGTCCACTTCTCACACAAGAAAACTGTCCAACATCATTACAATAAACATAACCAATTCATGATCATCAACTTGCTACAATGCCGATGGTCGAACACCCTGAACCCAGACCAAAGCACAGATTATAGCAAAATATCTCATTATAATATATCATCACAATTGGTCAATGTATAAACATAAGCTTTCTAAAATGTCAAGGGTTGGATACCCCAGACCCAAACCAAAACATGAAATATGTCATAATTAGGCAATATTCACACCATACCTCATCATGCACAACTTCATCGTTCACTAATATGCTTCCAGCATATATTAGTTTTTAGGAGTAATTGATTAATAATTTGCTTAAGAATTAGTAAATTAGATAAGGATTAGGTAAGTTATTACTTAATTGCATATTACTTTAAATTCTTATTTATTTTGTCATTAGGAACCAACAAGAGAGGAAAAGAAGCAAAAAGAACAAGCTAGTGCTCTCGAACAAGCCGCGCGACTCGCGCCAATACCCACGCGAACAGCGTCAAGTTATCAAGATCAAATACTCAGTTCGAAGAAGCCGTGCGGATCGCGCCAGAACCTGCGCTACTCGCGCCAGGTGTTTAAAGCCAACCCTTCAACTCGAATAAGCCACGCTATTAGCGTGGCCATCCACGCGAGTAGCGCCATGATATCAAACTTAAGCATTCAATTCGAATGACCCACGCGATTAGCGTGGGACACCATGCTATTAGCGCCAGAGTTCTAGAACAGCTTAATCAATTTGCACACCCCCACACGATCAGCGTAGGACTCCGCGCTAGTCGCGCCACAAGCTCGATATTTCCTGATTTAAAAGATTTGATACTGATTTAGCTTGGGGAACAGTTCCTTGTTACCAAAATTAAACCTAGAACGTATGGGGGATTAAAAGGGACCTCTGGGTTACAAAGAAGAGCTTTCCCTGGACCTTTTGAAGATTTTCTGCAGAAAAAGCCATTGAAGAACCTTTTGAGAAGATTGGAATCATTAGGGAACTGCAGAATAGCAACTCTGTGTAATTTCTTCTTTTCCTCTGGTAATTCCTCTCTAGGAACATGCTAGTTGTGGGAGTAATGTCAGTTCTGAGTATGCTTGGCTAAATTCTTGTATTGTGGTTGAAGCAAGAACCTATGTGAACTCCTCTATGCCTTGATTGGTTTTAGTAAGAATTATCATAATTGCTTTGTTTTATTCTATTCTTTATTGCATTGTTCTTAATTAGGACTGGTCATTCTATTAAGATGCTTAAGGTTAGAATTCACAATAGGGATATTGGGATTCTAGTTTCTGAAATGAGTAAAACAATAATTTATACATTACCTAGGGATAGGAATGTGTAGTTGCAGTAATTTCAGGATGTATTTGCTAAATGCTTGGTTTAAGAAGGAATCACTAAGGGATTAGGGTTTTTAATTTCACCAAACGGTTAAATTACTAAGGGATTAGGATTTAGCTAATAGTGTGAGAATACATCAGCTGAGCAATTAGAAATAATTCAAGTTAATAATCAATTGAAGTATAGAAGGTAGGAATCATAGGGGAATGCGCTTTAACCACAATTATCTCTCAACACTGCAGTAAAATCATTTTAACCTTAGTTTACATTCTCGTTAAATTTTTGTTATTTGATCTACGTTACGTAATTACAAACTCAACCAATTCTCTCAACTTAATATTTGCATTCCAATTTCTAAGACATTAAGTTACAATAAAATTGCATTCAATCCCTGTGGAGACGATACTTGACTTACTCACTTTATTACTTGAAACGAACAGTACACTTGCCGAATTCGCAACATTTGTAATTGAAGTATTGAAATTCTTGAAAACACAATGATCACACTTCAAATAAACTAAGAGGGGGGGTGAATTGGTTTAAAACAGATATTTAAAATTTTTCTTTAAAAACAATTTGCAAAATTAAAACTTGGATCGTATCACTCAATCACCTTTTGTAAAACCAGACTTTTTCTTTCAATCAAGATCCACCTTATTATGCATGCAAAGATAGAAATATTTTCTTTGCTAATAATATTTTGATTACCCAAATACAAGCAATGGAAGATACACAGAATTAGAATAAAAGACTCAGCAATTTATACTGGTTCAACTCTCTAACATGGAGACTACATCCAGTGTCTTCCAACCAACACAGAGTTTTCACTATATCAAAATATTCTTTACAAGCAATTTATAAGTGATTATCTTTATCAGCCCTAAATAAAGAATTTGAATTCTAAAACACTATTAGAAAACAAATCACAAAGATCCTGAGAACCCTACTCTAGAAAACTTGAAAGAATCACTTTGATATATCACAGCAGAATTTTAATACACTGAAAAATTCTAAAGAAAGATTCAAGAGAGACATAACTTGTGATCCTTCAATGTATGAATGAATGAATTTACCAATCAATCCAGGTTGTATGAAAGTCAACACTCAGAATCAAAACTCTTGAAAACTCTTTTTCTTTAATACATCATCTCAAAAAATCAAAAATCTTGATCTCACAATATGTGTTTTACACTCAGTAAAACTCAGTATCTTGGACTCTTAGAAAGCTTTGGGTAAGTCACACATTCTCATAGTAATTCGTTCAATGTCTATTTATAAAGAGCAGACCCACAAAGCTTTAAAAAGAAACTGATTTAACTGAATATAATCTATTAAAAGGATAGTGTAATCGATTATTTTACCACATGTAATCGATTAAAACACCAGATAATCGATTAATATGTTCTTGAGCTTTCTGGAAAAATTTGCACGAATAAGATAATCGATTAATACGTGATGTAATCAATTAAAACAGTCATCATGTATGTGAAATAAGTTGTGATAATCAATTACATAAGACTAAAGAAATATGCCTGTGTAATCGATTAAAGCAGTAAAGCTCAAAATATGAAATATGCTTGTGTAATCAATTACTGATTGTGGTAATCGATTAAACCAGTAATGCATATAGACTAAAGAACTAAGATAATCGATTACATAGCATGGTAATCCATTAAAGCAGTGATATATGATTTTCATATTGTACTATGTAATCAATTACAAGAAGCCTGTAATCGATTAATATATTCTTCATGACTTTTCCAGATTTAGAACAAAGTCTTTAATCGATTAAAAACATTGTGTGATCAATTAAAGCAGTAAGTTTTCGTTTTTCCAGAAACATAACCATGAGAACTTAGCTTCTTTTAAAATCATTGAATAGCTTTAATACTTTGATGAAAAACATGTATGTATGTTAATGAGAATGCAAATGCAATGCAAGGATCACAAGACAATGAACTTGAACCACTTAGACAAATTACAAACGCCTTCAAATTGATTGGGCATGTAAAAAGCTAAAACATCAAGCCAATTACTTCATCCTTGCTTTAATCTTCTTGCAGCTCCCCCCTATATCCAACAAACTCCCCCTTTTTGGCTTTGAACATGCCAAATATCAATTGTCCATTTGTTTAGCTTTTAATTGCTTTTGAGGGATGGATGATAGGAGACTCATACTTGATAATCCTGAAATTTAAATCAGCTTTTTGCAAGAACAAGTGTTAAGTATAATGCTTGCATAAAATTGCTAAGTGTAATGCTTTAAATTTGCTCCCCCTGACTTGGGTAGATTTTACAAAAAAAATAGAGCTTACATGCACAATTATTTCTCCCATTAAACTCAGAATTATTTCTCCCCCTACAATTATTACAATTATTTCTCCCCCTATTTGGCTTATCAAAGACAAAAATAATGTTCATAGGATAAACAAGGAGAATACAAAAAGAAGAGAACATAACTTGTATTAATGGAAATGAACATGCAATGTATTAATCAATTTAAACTTAAAATAGAAAAACATTAAGAAAAGCATAACATAATCAGAAACTAGAAAGATAACATAAGCAACCTAAGCTAGTTTATCAAAGTCATCAAGAACAAGCCTAGCCTCTATGTTTTCAAGTCTAGATTTCATCTCTTCCATGGATGAGTTAGTCTCAGCCCTGTGCTCATGGTGTAGAGACAATAAAGCATCCATTTTTTGAATCATGAGGGATTCAAAAGGGTTGTAAGATGGTTGAGTAGGGCCTTTAGCTTCTTCTTCTTCATCACCTTCTTCTTCAGCACCAGCAGAAGGGATTTGTTGTCCAGCCATCTGCCATCCATAGGGGGTATTGACCATCCCAAGCTTGTTAAGATGCTTCTCCTTGATGAGACTATTGCTGGAGTTAGTGTTGTCAACAACCTCATTAGAAACATCTATATTAAGTAATCAATGAATCTGGATACTAGAACAACATAAGGAAATGGATAATTAACTTATCTTTTAGCTTTCAGCATAGTTTCCTCAATGATGAGGATCCAGTTCATCTGAATGGAGTTCTTCATACCATACACAAGCTCATTTAAAGCTTGGTCAAGCAGAAATTTGCTCAATCTCTCACACCAAGATCTTGGTGCTTGTTTCAAACCATATAAAGCTTTTCTTAATTTGAAAACATGGTTAGGATGTTCGTAATCAGTAAATCCAGGAGGTTGATCTACATATATTTCTTCCTCAATGTAGCCATTTAAAAATGCACATTTTACATCCATTTGAAACAATTTAAAGTTCATTAAGCAAGCATATGAAAGTAACAACCTAATGGATTATAATCTAGCAACTGTAGCATAAGTTTCATCATAGTCTATGCCTTCCTCTTGGTTGTATCCTTTAGCAACCAATCTAGCCTTGTTCCTTACTATGATGCCACTTTCATCTAGCTTGTTTTGAAAAACCTCTTTTGTGCCAATTGGTTTATGAGTAGAGGGTCTAGGAACTAGTTCCCAAACTTGGTTTCTTTTGAATTGATTCAATTCATCATGCATATCTATTAACCAATGTTCATCCAACAAAGCTTGATCAATGCTTTTTGGTTCAATCTGCGAAACAAAAGCCATGATATAACAAGGATTTCTTAAAGAGGATCTTGTAGAAACTCCCTTGGATACTTCCCCAGTTATGTTGTCAAGGGAAAGATCTTTAGTTGTTCTCCAATCCTTGTGCTTCTGTAAAGGAGTTGACTGTTCCACTTCATTGTTTGGTTCTTCTTTTTCTTTCTCATCACATATGACATGGAAAGATTCCTCAACACACAATCTTCTTTTATTAAAGATCCTATATGTAATGCCTCGAATTACCGTCTTGTATTTTATTGATTTTTGATGAAAAGTTCTTTTCAACTTGCTTAAATACTAACCCAAAAATTTTCGTTACTGAGAAAAGATTTTTCTTCACTGCTTTGATATTTATAAATCTGATGTACAATAAAATTACAAACTATTTATCAATTCTTTTACATAGTACAAACCATTAAAACACTTTGTAACAAGGAAATACATCTTCAAACACAACATCTTCAAATAAAATCCTCTTCTTGTAGACAGCTAATTCTCTTTCTTTGCTGTTCATCTGCTCGCCCAAATAAAATCGAGGTCATGGCAGGTGTCAACCACAGACACAAAATACAGGGTAAGTTTATGATAAACATAATTTAAGTAATAGCATACATACAACATACAGATAGTCATAATAACATCCTCAAAATATAATGCATGCTTCTTCTTTTTTTATATGATGCATGATTCTCTCAAATTCTCATCATTTGGTACCAACAGTCAAGATAGCCCCAGTCCAATGGTCTAGAACTTACACGATCAGTCAGGTGTCACAGTGGTGCACAGGAAGGTCACCCACACTACATGTGATCATCATGGGTGGCGTGAGTTCCCCACTGCCGAAGCACCCCCCAGCTCAGACTCCTTTTGTCTGAATGCTCGTACTCAGTTCCTCTAACTATCTGACACACCTCCTCTTGAGGTAAATAACACGGACTAGCCCCTGCCAGGCATATGCATATGAAACATGCATGAATGATTCATTTATTTCATAATTCTTCTCATATGAAACACATCAACATGTAGTATCAATTGTCAAAATAACTCCATCTCAGTGGCCCCATTATTTGACACACAACTCACATGAGATGGTTTCACATGATTCATTCATCTTACAGAATCATTTCAACATCACTTTTTCAATTATTGTCTAATGTGATTTCTTCACAAACTCAACATCAATAAGGCACAAAACTCAGTTTAATCCTCATGTACAGAAACATAACATATCATTCATGTACAGAGGTTTATAGAAACACTCAGCAACACATGGAATTCATAGAAACATTTAGCAACACATGAACTTTATAGAGATTCATGGAAACACTCAACAACACATGAATATTCAAACACCAACAACACTTAAACTATCTTTATCATAAAGCTTCCCTATACATACTCATTCAAACACAAGTAATACTTAAATTATCTTTACCATAAAACTTCCCCATACATACCTTATAATCATTTATGAAGCTTGTCTTTCTCTTCCTATAAAGCTTTGACAAACTTCATCCTAAAGGCTTCCTAGCTTCCAGGTGATGCTTCACTATGGTGGGGTTTGTTTTTCTAACTTGATTCAGGCTTTGAAATGAAAGGATGAGAGTGTGGAGAGGGTAAGAGTTCACGTGAGAAGGGTAGAGAGAAAGGCTTGATTTTTCGGTCCACTTCATCCTTTATATAGGGTTAGAGAAATTGTTTTAAAATACCTTTGCTACAAAAATCTCCTAATGTCATTATGGCCTTACTTTCCAAGTGGCCAAATCATAAAGGCTATTGATTCTACTCCATCCAAGTGTCCTAACTCTTGAAGGTTCTCAATAATTCTCCTTTCTTCTTGTATTTTCGTGGAGGAGCTTGCCAAGGAAGATTTTTATGCTTTTCTTTCGTTCTTGAGTTTATCCCAAACCCGTTTTAGTAAAATTCAAATTATGGATTTGTTAACCGTTGGATTTCTTTAAAATTTAAAGGTACACTCCTGTCCCACATATGTAACTTTTGACCGTTGGGATTGTTGAAATAATATCTAGAACTGTCCACGTGTTCTTCCAAAGGAGACAAGAGAAGATTTTTGCTTTCTTTGCATCCATGCCATACAAGTGTCCTAACACTTGTATTCATCTCATGTCTTACCTCTACAAGTGGCTTTCATGAATCTTCTTGCCTATTTTACACCATTTTCGTGAACTTTAAACCTAGGGGTGTGGCTATAAATTTTCTTCCTTTTATACCATTGGATGCTTAAGAAAAACCAAATTCCAATTAAGGTTTTTCACATGGTAATTCCTTGTAAGAAGTTTAATTTGAATTCTTTCACCTAAAATAATATGAAATAATAGAATTCTAGAGATCTCCAAAAATTGGCTTTAATGATAGTTTAAAATTATTCACAAACAATCTATACCGAATGATACACATCCTTGCCTACAAAATGTTCTTATCTTAATTCTACTTGGTCTATTCTTCTTCTGTCCATCAAAATTACTAAACCATTTTATTGGGTAAATCTGGACATTCTACAATTGAGAGAAAATCCACAGATTCTATTTCTCATTTTTCCATATTGTTCTGCCACCTCCATCCTCCTGAATACAATTTCAAAGTCGTCACCTTATAAAAATCATAGAAATTCTATTCTAAGGTTTCTTGTCACAAAATTTCTTAATAATCTGCTGTCTAAGAATGCTCTGTATTTCCATCTAGTTTCCACAGAATCTCAAAAGGCATCTAGTTATTTTTGGCATGAAGGGCATTATGGTAATTTTCCTCCTTAAAACATCTAACTAAAATATCTAGGGGCATATTCGTCATTTTAACTTCAAGGGCATTTCTGTCATTTCCAATTTACGGTAAGGGCAATATGGTCATTTTCCCCAAACAGGTTTATAATGCCTCTAATTAATCTTTTACCCAAATAATTCGAACATAGACCATTACTTCTCCCATAACCTAAGACTTGCATAAATATTTGACTATAGTTATGAAATTTTGGGGTGTTACACTATAAGCTTTACTTTGCAAAGAGCAACCAAGAAAAATTGCTTCATCAGCTTTAGAATCAAATTTTCCAAGAGAATCTTTACCATTATTTAACACAAAATACTTGTAGCCAAATGATCTAAAATGAGATATGTTTGGTTTCCTCCCTTTGTATAGTTCATAAGGGGTTTTCTTCAAAATAGGCCTTATGAGAATCCTATTCAAAGTATAACTAACCGTACTTACAGCATCAACCCAAAAGTGCTTAGGCAAGTTTGTTTCATTTAGAAGTGTTCTTGCACCTTCCTCAAGGGATTTGTTTTTCCTCTCCACAACACCATTTTGTTGGGGTGTTCTTGGAGCTGAAAAAATTGTGATTAATTCCAAATTCTTCACAAAACTTTCAAAGTATTCATTTTGGAATTATCCACCATGATCGCTTCTAATTGAAACAATATTGCAAGCTTTTTCATTTTGAATTATCTTGGCTAACTTTCTAAATGCTGTGAATGCATCACTCTTGGATCTTATGAATAAAGTCCATGTGTATCTTGAGTAATCATCTACAATAACAATCCCATAGAAGTTAACCCCCTAAGCTCATGGTTCTAGAAGGACCAAATTAATCCATATGAAGTAATTCAAGAGGTCTAGAAGTAGAAACAACATTTTTACTTTGAAAAGAATTCTTTGTTTCTTTCCCTCTTTGACAAGCTTCACATATTTTATCCTTCTCAAACTTAAGCTTAGGCAAGCCTATGACCAAATCCTTTCTTACAAGCTTGTTCATATGATGCATATTTATATGACTAGCTCTTCTATGCCATAACCATGTTTCATCAATTTTACTTACAAGACAACTAGTTTTATGAATAAATGCATGATCAATGGATAGAACATAAATGTTACCCTTTCTCTTACCAACATGGATAACCTCACCACTTTGACTGTCACAAATCAAATAACAATAGTTAGCTTATGCTTAGAAGATTATGTTTCAAGCTTTCAACATATAAAACATTTCTGATCATAGTTTTGAGGTTGTCTCCTATGTTTCCTTCTCCAGCTATCTTCCCTTTGTTATAATCACCATAAGTGACAAATCCTCCATCTTTTAGTATGAAATTTGTAAGCATGGATATGTCACCTGTCATGTGTCTAGAGCAGCCACTGTCAAGATACCATAGTGATGATTTTGTTCTTAGACACACCTGCAAAATTCAAATTAAGTAACAAAGAAAGGTACCCAATGTGAGTTGGGTCCATAGGGGTTAGTTGGAATCCTTTTTCTCTTAGGCACCCAAATGCATTCACCATTAGGAACATAGTATCTCCTAACATAGCACCTAATAGATGTATGACCTTTCTTCAAGCAATAATTGCAAGTAATAGATTTTGATGCTTTTTCAAAATGAGTCAAATGATGATACTTGGTTTTTGAAAAGCTTCTTTGATATTTCTATTTTGGTGGTACAAACTTTATTTTTCTAAAAGATTTTGATCTATGTTTGTAACCCAAACCAGAAGTATCTCCAGCATACTTTTGGACACTAAGCATTTGATTCAAACTACATTTTCCTCTATAGAGTCTTTTCAAAAGATCAACCAAGTAAGAATTTTCAGAAAGTAAAAACATGTACTTTTCACCTTGACTCTTTTTGTAATCATCAAATTCTTTTTGTAAAATATTGCATTTACTGACATTTGAAATTGATAAGGCACATACACATCTGCTAGCATTGTAACTTGAAATAAGTTTTTCATTAGCTTCTTTCAAATTACAAAGTTCAGATTGCAATTCTGCAATTTTGGTAACATGCCATTTGAGATTCACTACTAGAAAAACAGCATTCAACATCGATTATTTTTTACATTCCATATTGGTTTTGAACCGATGTTGAATCAGGCGACGTTGAAAGTGTGGAAGTTAACATCGTTTTTCAAAATCGATGTTAACGAAAAGTAAACAACATCGGTTTTTACTGAAAAACCGATATCGCTATCTAATAAATAAAAACGAAAAAAAAAAATGAAAGCTGGAACTTCAACATCGGTTTTCTTAAGAAAACTGATGTTAACTTACACTAAAACATCGGTTTTCCCTGGAAACCGATGTTGATCTCATGTAACAACATTGGTTTTGCAAAGAAAACCGATGTTGTAGTTTAAGTTAACATCGTTTTTTCCTAAAAACCGATGTTATAGTCTAAGTTAAAATCGGTTTTCTTAAGAAAACCGATGTTTTTTTTAAAAAATATTTTGTCTGTTTTTTTAATTTTACCAGTTCTTCAACCTGTAAATTAAATACTAGACATCCAGCCAATTTCAAAATACAATACAATAAAATATTATTTCAATAACAAATAAAATTCAATAGTGTCAATGTACATAAAAATGATTTCCTAACCAAATGTTTATACAATTGTTTAAAAATCCTTTAACCACCTAATCTGATATTTCATCTCTAACTTTAACATAAAATGTAGCCCACTGAACCCTAATACCATTCAATCTATCAGCTTGCAATGGTCTTTCATCAGTGAAATACTGCATGACATAATAAAACATAATTTAATAAGTATAAATAAAAACAAGTAAAAAAATGAAAATTAGTTTTGAATTAGACAATTACCATGTCCCAGTTATCCCTGAAGCCTCCTTGGACTATCGTGGACATCCAATGCATGACATAATAGCCACACTCAGTGCTTCCTTTTTTCTTATTACACTAAATTCAATAACATGGTCAAAGTTAAATGGAAATTAGTGTAAATGGTAATAAAAGTTATTTTGAATACATAAACCATGATTTATTAAAAGACTTACTTTAAGCGCAATCCATTTAGTAGTAGCCTTTGATTTATTTCCTTGAGTGTCATGGATTCCCTTCAAAGCACTGCTTAAGAGAAACATGCATGCATATTGTACAATTAACATATTCATGTGTTAGAAATAAAAACAGAAATGTCTGACAAATAACAACCTACCTGTTAATAATTCCTTTGAGGTAGTTATCAGGCTTGTGGTGCAACGAACAGAACCACACGACAACATTGGCCTTAGGACATATAACGACCAGTTGCCAATGTGCATTGCATTGGAGAAAAAGAAGTTATTATACTTCATACATTAATTAAATTATTTTATACATTTTTACTTACCCATTCAAGTACCCTGCAAGGTAGACATCTTTCTGTGAACTCTGCATCCATTTCTTGATATAGTCCTCAGATTCAAATTGAGATTGCCCTGATCTCTGTATGGACTGTGGCTCCATGAATCCATACACATCGCCATGATCCGATTGTAGACATAACTCAGTCATATGCCTATTGTTTTGAAAATAAAGTCAATAATGCAAGAATATAAAACAATTAGTTATGTAACGGTAGCCAATTGAAAGTGACTTACAGAATCAACAGTTGTATAACAGAGATGCTCAGACATTGACCACCATGGATGATCTTAGAAATATCCTCATGCTTTATGTACAATGGGAAGTCCTCAACCTGCAGCACGAACATAGTAGGGTCTCATTTCACCTGCATGGTTCTGAGGAAAAGATCAGGGATGGTCAATGCGATCTGGTACAGGGGGATCGGCAATATGTTCTGGCTTATGTACAGGTTTCGCCAGTCCCTCAGGTACCTGTTTATCCTACCCAATTAAGAAACATAAATGAACGATCATTTTGACTTTATATGAGACAAATCATTCTTAAATGAGAAGAAACAAGCCAAAAATGAAATACCTTGTTCAAAATAGCCTGTACAAGATGTGTCGGCCAAGCAAGGAAGGTGTTAAGGGTCTGTCCCATTAACTGAACCTCGTCAGTGGGTACAAGGACGTGAGCCTCAGCATCTCGAACTTCCTCAACACCCACCTTGACCTGATCATGGGCAAGAGGGACATTGTGCACGGTTGTCGACCCCTCATAAACTCTTCCAAGGGCAACCAGGTGGGGAGGATTGCCATCGACATACAACCCACGCCTGTCAGATGCACCCATGTCTGGGTCATTCCCTGAGGGATCGACACAACTTCCCTTGGTGCTGACACGGGCACCATAAGGACATGACTAAAGGTCTAAACGTGGCATGGCACCCTGAGACTGGATCTGGGTCTGCAAGTGGCTGAAGCTCATCATTATTTGCTGCATAACTCTTTCAGTGATCGACTGCTCCAACTCTACCCTGATGTTGTCTTTCAGTCGATCCAAATCTTCAGGCGCCATTGACTTCGACTTGTGAGAGGTTGATGGAGCCAGTCTGACGTACTGTGTGATGGTCACACCGGCTCCAGCATCACGGACACGACCGGGTGCTCTGGTCGTCCAATGGCAACAGTCAGGACATCTTGACATCCACTGGCGACAAAGCCACCCTGTGTGAATTGCTCATCCAAGGAATCCTACCATCAAAATAAGTAGAACATTAGTTTTGTAATTTATGAGGTAAAAATTCATTAAAGGTGTATGAGCTTGTTGTTTGACTTACAATCCTCTCTGCAATCTCATGTGCCACCTCAAAAGTCAGTTGCCCGATTTTTTTGGTGCGAGCCAGCTTCCACTTCACGTGTCGTCTCAAAGGGGATGGAGGATGAATGATGGTATCCGTGCTATCATCACAGGTTGCTTCCTCCAATTGTTTCTTTTGTTTTTCCTCCATCAATCTCTTCTCTAACAAGTTGTAACCCCCGTGAGACAACACATGAGGGGCAGTGTTAAGCTTCTGGATGGCCTGGGCCTTCTTTCTAACATCCTGTAAGAATTACACAAATAGGGTTAAAAAAATGCACTTGTTTGACTTTAAATTCTGAAATTGTAAAATAATGTAACTCAACTAACCTCCCAGGAAGCAACTCTACGTTTCTCACAGAATTGGTGTCACTTTTCCTTACTGATGTCGTATTTCTCACAGACAATGTCGACATCATCATCCTTGCCTTGTGCCAGAGCCCATTTAGAGGCCAAGTCTGACTTAAACTGCGTCCATCGCTCTCCCACTGTCTACAGAATTTTCTTCTTGGTCCATTGGTCGGACGCTTCAGGTATATAAAATTCAGCCTGTGTTACAATCAAGAGGGTTTAATAGTTACAATAACAATTAATTGTATTATCACAAGCAATCACATTGGACATTTAATTGTAATACCTGAATGTCCTCCTAAATCAACTCCTTCTGCGCTGCAGGAACTTCCTTCCAGTTAGCAATGGTCACCTCCACCTTGTCTCTAGCCACGATCCCTAAATATGTCCTCAATTTCTTTGCTTGAGGACCATCAGCCTTCCCAATGGCAGGATCCACATGAACCACTGGTCTGTCAGCACCAGCAGGTCTGGTAGCCACTGACCTCAGTCGTGTCGCCTTCCTAGTCTTTTTCGCCATAGATGGCAAAGGTGTTGACTCAGGACGAGGAGGGGAGCTCGGTGGTGTAGTCATGATCCTGTTAAAAACAAAAAGAAAGATAAGTAAACACATTCTGACAAGTTAGGATACTTATGAAATTGTAAAAAATGCAATCAAGTTAATAAGGCAAACAAATTACATTAAGTGATGTTAATTAATTCTTCTTCATCATGATCATTACTATTTGCATGAACGTCATCATCGTAATCTTCTCTGTTGACGTCAGGCATTTGTGTCGAGAATTGAGTGACACCAGGATCGACAGTGGAATCATCATTGTCAAGAGTAATACCAATGGTTTTTCCATGTAGTACCATTGCCCACATTTCATCACATGGATCTTGAACATTAAACACCTGTTTAGCTTGTTCTGCCATGATGAAAGGTTCATCTTGATAAGCTAGCTTGTTAAGATCAACCAAAGTAAATCCCAAGTCCTCGATCCACACACCGCTATTGATATCAACCCACTTACACTTGAAAATACACACACTGAATGTAACATAATTAAAATTCCAGATGTCATGAATGACTCCAAAGTAAGGCATGCACACCAAACGAGGATTATGGTCATGCATAGTAGCAAAGTGTTGCAACTCAGTCCTAAGGCTAACCCCACTGTTTTGCATTGTGCTCTTGTCATCTTGTTGTTTTGTGTAGAACGAGTACTTGTTGATATCGTAGCCTTGCCAACTTCTAACATTTCTTTTAGGCTCATCTGCTAACTTCTTCATTGTTTCAAATGAAGATTCATCACTAAATATTGTATCTTTAAACCAATTCAGGAAAGTCTTGTTATGCTCTTTCAACAACCTATTCTTCGTAATTCTTGGATTACTTTCCTTGACTAAGGCTTCATGATGAACTATGTATGACAGAACTTTATTACTATTATTCAGGACATATTCTTGTAAACCAGGCGTTATAACATGCAGCCCTCGTGAACCCTTTCCTCCCACTCTGTCGTCATGTCGGGACTTGGGAAGCCCAACAGGTTTTGCCTTTTCAAGGTAATCTAAACAAAATTCTATAGCTTCTTCTGCAATGTACCTTTCAACTATGGATGCTTCAGGGCGGTGTAGGTTTTTTGTATACCCTTTCAAGATCTTCATGTATCGCTTGACCGGGTACATCCACCGTAAATAAATGAGACCACACATTCTAATTTCCCTTACCAAATGAACAAGTAAGTGAACCATTATGTCAAAAAATGAAGGAGGAAAATACATCTCCAACTGACACAAGATAATTTATGCCTTTTCTTTCAAGTCATCTAACTTTACAAGGTCCACGACTTTGGTACAAATGGCATTGAAGAAAAAGCACAGCCGAGTTATAGCATGCCTCACTTTGTTAGGCCAAATGTCTCGAATCGCCATGGCTAACAGTTGTTGCATCAAAATGTGGCAATCATGAGACTTTAAGCCAACTAGTGTGACAGAAACTTATCTTCTCCTTTTTTCACAAAGTGTGACATGCTGGAGGCAAGTATATTTTCTTACCATTAGACCTAGGATGTAACTTCTCACGTATACCCATCTCAGCAAGATCTTGATGAGTGTTCAAACCATCCTTTGTCTTGCCTTGAATGTTAAGCAGCGTGCCGATGACACTGTCACACACATTTTTCTCCACATGCATAACATCGATACAATGTCTAACATCTAGATCAGAACAGTATGGAAGATCAAACAATATCGACCTCTTCTTCCATATGCAAGTTACCTTTCTGCTTCTTTTCAGTCTTTCCAAATACAGTATGGATTCCCTCAACCCGCTCAAGAACCTGCTTCTTTCCATACGAATTTGGTGCAGTTTCATGCTCTTGACTTTCATTGAACGCTTTTTTCAATCACTGATAAGGGTGATAAGGTTTCAGAAAACGTCGATGGCTAGTGTAAATGGTTTTTCTGCCATGTTTAAGTTGTATGTAGCTTGTGTCTTGTTCACAGATAGGGCATGCACGATGGCCCATAACACTGTATCCACTCAAATTTCCGTATGCTGAAAAATCATTAATGGTACAAAATACCATTGCATGCAACTTGAATGTCTCCTTACGATACCCATCAAACACGGCAACCCCCTCGTCCCACAAGTTTGCCAAGTCTTCAATCAAGGGACTAAGATAAACATCAATGTCATTTCCTGGCTATCTTGGGCCCGATATCATCATAGACAACATCATGTATTTTCGCTTCATGCACAACCAAGGAGGCAGGTTGTAAATGACCAGCCAAACAGGCCACGAACTATGCTGAGTACTTAAACTGCCGTAGGGATTCATTCCATCACTGGCAAGTGCAAGTCTAAGATTTCTTGGGTCTTCGCCAAATTCTGGATACAAACGGTCAATCTTTTTCCACTGGGAGGAATCTGCCGGATGGCGGAGCATTCCATCACAGTTTCTCCCATCTGCATGCCATGTAAGGTCTTTTGCGTCATCTTCATTAGCAAACAGACGCTTAAACCTTGGAATGATTGGAAGATACCACAACACCTTTGCAGGGGCGCCTTTCTTTGTGTTTTCATCAATGCTACAGTCGTCATCGGCCTTCACTTTGTATCGCGATATCCCACACCTGGGGCATTTATGCATTTCTTGAAATTCATTTCTGTACAATATGCAATCATTAGGACAGGCATGAATTTTCTGATACTCCATACCCATCGGACAAAGAATCTTTTTCACCTGATAGTAACTTCTTGGCAACGTGTTTACATTTGGAAGCATGTCCTGAACTACCTCAATTAGTGAACTGAAGCTTTTGTCACTCCACTCATATCTAGCCTTGACATTAACCAAATTTAACACCGCTGACAACAGTGTCAATGACTCTTTGCACCCCAGATACAATGGCTTCTTCGAATCACTTTCCAATGTATCATACATAGGGGCATGTGCTTGCTAAAAAAACTCATGTCCCAGATCACGAATCATATCCTCTAATCGATCTCCGATGTCAACATCAACCGGTTCAATTGTGACCCCCTCCGCATGTCTATCAATTCACCATGCCAAATCCATGTGGTATAATTCTTTTTAATCCCATCACACAAAAGATGCTCCCATATGTCGTCCAGCGCTTGGCGTCTCCCGTTCAAACAATTGATACAGGAACAAAAATATTTTCCACCCCCATCCGGTAGACTTCTTTTGGAGGCAAATTGCAAGAAATGTTCAACGCCTTCCTCATACTCAATCGTGATGTGACTTGCATTCATCCAACTTCGATCCATCTAATTAATAACTCTGTGATACTCACAAAGTTATTCCATGCATGAAAAACTCACTCTTCTCATTCAAGGTGTGACCCTATCCCATTCAAGGTTTGAGGAAATTTCGATAGCATTTCGCTTTGATCTCTGAGTACATGACATCAAAGCGGTGACATGAGTTCCACCACAGTCAACTATGCACCCGGAGAACAAAGTGAAATGCATTGTACCAAAATTTCATCATATTTAAGAAAAGAAACACAACCTATACATATGAATATACTAAAAAAAATGAGTCTTCCCAAACTGTCCAAACGGACAATTCAAGAATCAATACAACGATTAATCCAAACTGTCTGGAAGAATCACTGTAATGAATCTCAAATGGGAAACTAAGGTTCACTCATAATGACTACGAGGGATTGTATACACTTACACTAGTAATTAATCACATAAACCAAGTTACAAAACCACCAAATACAAAGCCAATGGAAGTTGCTAACCTTGTGGGAGCCGTCGAAAGTTGCGAGCGAGAGAACCACCTCCGAGAATCACACTAACAGTGGAAGCATCGTCACAGTGACCTAAGTTAGGTTCAGATCATCTTAAAAATAGAAAAATGCCCACATCAGCTTCAAAGAATAGCCTAATTACTTTGTCAAACATAAACAAACCAAAATTCTTTACCCATAGCAAAACCACAAACAGAAACAAGTTGATTAGCATGGTATTAACAAGGGTACACATCAGCTTCAAAGAATAGCCTAATGTGATATTTAGTGACTAGTTCATAGGCTAATGTGACCCATAGCACCAAGTAATCAATCAAAACTCATGAGGATTAAAAAGTGGGATAAGAGATTACTAGCTCAGAAAAACTCTTTAGATCTTGGTGAAAGCTTGTGTGTATTCAGAAATTCGTATTTCTCAAGTTGGAAAATAAGACAAGCTTCACTTCTATTTATAACAAAACTTTACAACTAACAATAATCGATTAAACGCGCCTAATAATTGATTAAAATGCATAAGTAATCGATTATATTGACATTTTGATCGATTAAAGTGTTCATGGGTTTTCTGGGTTTGAACAACGAATCAAATAATCGATTAATACGACCTGTAATCGATTAAACCAGTAACACAACATTTCAGAAAAGCCTTGTGCAATCGATTACAAGAAATGGTAATCGATTAAAGCAGTGCATCAAGCTTTTCTAAGAACATTGTGTAATCGATTACAATAACTGGCAATCGATTATTGCAGTAGAACAAGCTTTTCAAAAATCTTATGTAATCGATTACAATACACAGTAATCGATTAAAGCAGTGAAGCATAATTTTCTTTTAACACTAAATAATCGATTACAATAGATGGTAATCGATTAAATTGTTCTTCAATTCTTTTCCAGATTTGAAAACGAAGCAAATAATCGATTATATTGATGTGTAATCGATTAAAACTGTGCAATTTGTATTTTTCCAAAAACATTGCTTCTTTGAATCTTTTAAAAAAATGTTTTGATTCTTTGTTAAAATTCTTAGGCACATAAATGATTAAATGCATGAAATGCAAGGATCAACAGATTGGCCTCTTTAACACTTTATTTTACAGTCTTCCAAGGCATGTGAAAAAGCCCAAAACAATTCTTCAAGTCCTAAGCTTCAAGCTTTAAGTTTCTCCCCCTATATCCAACACAACCTACAATTAACATAAAACATAAGACTATTGATTTAGACCTATAGGTAATGCAAACTGAAGGGCATTCTACATAGGGTAATATTTGAGGTTTTCAAGTGACTACAAACTCTAATAAAGTTGAGACACCATGGGAAATTGTAAAATATTTGTAAAAATATTTTCATACTCAAGTGAGTGAATATTCACCAAAGTAATTAATGGTGTGAAATAAAATCCTACTTATTTTAGTGATATTGATTGTATTTATAGAGAGATTTGAGATGGGTTAGGTTGTTTAACATAAGGCTTAAGGTCTCTTAATATTAATTTATCTTGGTGTAGCAATAAGGTGATCTTACTTTGGGGCTACTAGATGTGATATTGTGATTCTTTATTCAAATCCACAAAAATCTGGTGTTGAACAATGAAAGCAAAGCAAGCTGCTCCTTTTGTAGTTTGTGCACTATCCATGACTGAGCATGCAAACAGTTCTTGCAAGCTACTCCCACATTCACACAACATTCACACAAAATGAATTCACATTTACATATCAGGCTAAACACCCATCCCTTGTTGTTTTCAATTCCAATTTCAGTCACACAATCTTCATTTTTTATTTTTACTTGAGAAGCAAAACGAAATTTATTAAAAGCCAGTAGTTAGGAATGAAGCACAAGGTGTGTCTTACCCCAAATCACCTAAGAGCACAAACTGACGACAATTTGATTAAAATCCACATAGCAACGCCTCAAAGAGAAATTAAATTAACAAAGAAACAACGTCTCACCATTTTGAACCAAAATAGTTATCTAATTCACACATAACAATAAATCACGAGTAATGCTAAATCCTTCTGTTAATCATTCTAATACTTTATCTGGCCTGTAATGCTACATCCTCTTGTTAATCATCCTAATGCTACAAATACCACTAACCATCCACACTGGAACCCTATCCTGCCTACCACTAACAATAAGTGCAAAGTTTAAAGAGCTACAATCTTCTCCGCATTGAAACTGGAAACAGAGAGAGAAAGAGAGAGTACCCGAGGTGAGAGAGTGAGAGTGAGAAGTCGCAGCTGCATAAGTGACGAGCGCACTAGAGTGAGAAGCAGTACCTAATGTTACAAAGAAGTCATCCTCATCTTTGAGTCTTTAAAGAAGAATCATAGTACATAAACCAGAGGAGGAATGCTAACCTAGCTTGTGGGAGGCGAGAGTGCAAACGCCGTAAGCGACACCACAGACAACCAGAACCACTGATACATTTTCTCGGCAAGTGCACCGATATGCCGTTGTAAGTTACAAAATTTATAAGATCGTCTCCACAGGGACTTGAGCTTACTCAGTTAATCCAAATAGAATTTAAACAGTTCAATAGTTATGTACAAGTAGGTTGAGTGGAATTTCATTTGTTTGAGAAAGTAACATAAAATTACTAAACTTAGTAAATTGAAATATATTTATGAGAAAGTGGGATTGGGTTTCATCATTCTTATCCTTTTATATCCAATTAATATTACAATGCATAAATCATTATCTATCCTTATTGATGCACACTATTTTACCCAAATCGATCCCTCGCATTCGAGTTCTAAGGATATCTACCGAATATCGATCCCTCGCATATGAAGTAAATACCCCAGCTATTAAATTCATAATTGTGTGCTTTATGCAATCAAAACGGTATGCCATATTCCTAGCAACGTAACGTAATGAGTAAAATCATTCAGCTCAAACCCTAAGATTACTTTTCAGTCTCACGTAGGATTTTAATTCATGAAACTAGTGATCAAGTAGAATCAAGCATTAAGCACAGAATGAAATTACCAACAAGGAATAGAAAAGATTAATGCATAAATAAATATTAAGAGAGATACATAGGGATAAGAAGATTACATCCAATCCTTAGAGAAGCTAGCCAAGCATGGAGAGAACCTCCTCAAGAAAAGAATTGATGAAGGGCCCCATCACCGCTTCTTTCTGGCAAAGTCTCCACACTAAATCTCACTTCTCTCACTTCCCTAACCTACTTACTACTAATATTTAAGCTACTTAACCTAAGAAACAAGCTAAGAAGCAAAGGAAATGAAGAATGGCATGAGTTTGCTCTCAAATTCGTCCCCTATTTATAGGAATCCTTCACCAGCCAGCTTCACTCGCCCAGGCGAGTGATTCCTTCACATTTTGGTTGCCCAGGCGAGTTAATCCTTATCATCTTGGAACTTGTGGTCGCCCAGGCGAGCCAAATACACATGGTTTGATCGCCTGGGCGAGTTAATGCCTTAACCATGAAGAATTCTTTGGGCTTTGATGGATTTTGGGCCTGGATACCTCCCATGTTTGCTATGTAAGCTCTTCTTGCTTGCTTTGCTTATTCGAAAGCCTCGGAAATCCACAGAATCTATCAAAATACAAAGCATGATTGGATTAATCTTCCAAAATATGAACAACAACTTTTATACAATCACTAGGTGCTATTTGACTAGGTTTAGGGTAAATTTATAATCAAATCTTCTGAAATCAAAAGATAAGTGCCTGCATTTGAAACATGAACTTAACTGAATTAGAGCACTTATCAACCATCGTGTAAGCGTCATCAACATCGACAGTGAAGGCTGAGTGAACCACTGTGGAGGGTGAGAGAACGAGCACGAGAATGAATAATGGAAGCTGAAAGAATGAGCAGTGAAGGCAAAGACTGACAATGAGAGATAGGCGCGAAGGCTGTTTAAGTTATTCGTCTTTAATAACAACATCGGTTTTCAATGAAAAACCGATGTTAACTATCTCCTGTTGACATCGGTTTTCCAGGTTTTTAAGAAAATCGATATTAACCATGTTCTTTTAATTACGAATTTGCCACCGCATTTTCGTTAACATCGGTTTTATCAATAACCGATGTTAACTAAGCGATGTTAAATCCCATTTTTCTAGTAGTGATTACATTTTAGCCTATTATTGGTTTGTCCAAGCCTTTGAGCCTCTTCATACATCTCATGGAAAGCATCAACAATATTATCATATTCAGAATTTACCTCAGATTCAACACTTGAGAAATCTTCATCATCACTTAATGTGGATGTGAAGCAAAGATTTGCTTCTTCATTCTTACTTGATGATTCGGAGGTTGTTGAATCATTGTCTTCTCATGCTATATATGCCTTCTTTGACTTCCCTTCTTTCTTTGTTTCTAAAAAACCTGGAAAACCGATTAACATCGGTTTTTAAGAAAACCGATGTTAACAAAAAGACGTTCACATCGATTTTCTAGGTTTTTAAGAAAACCGATGTTAACCATGTCCTTTTAATTACGAATTTGCCACCGCATTTTCGTTAACATTGTTTTATCAATAACCGATGTTAACTTAGCGATGTTAAATCCCATTTTTCTAGTAGTGATTACCTTTTATCCTATTATTGGTTTGTGCAAGCCTTTGAGCCTCTTCATACATCTCATGGAAAGTATCAACAATATTATCATATTCAGAATTTACCTCAGATTCAGTGTTGCAAAATCGGCAAGTGTACCATTCGTTTCAAGTAATAAAGTGAGTAAGTAAAGTATCGTCTCCACAGGGATTGAATGCAATCTTATCGCAGCTTATTATCTAAGGAATTGGAAGACAAATAATAAGTTTGAAAGGAATATGGTTGTATTTTAGGAATTACGCAAATTAAATAAATAACAGAAAATTGGCAAAAAGTCAATAACAAATTTAAATTGATTATTACGCAGTGATGAGAAATAATTGTGGCCAGAGCACAATCCCCTTTGTTCCCTCCCTTCTTTACTTGAATTGGTTATTAGTTTCAATTATTTCTAATTGCTTAGAGGATGTAGTTTCATATAATTAGTTAAATCCTAATCCCTTAGTAATTTAACCCTTTAACCCAATTAGAAATCCTAATTCCTTAGTAATTCCCTATCAAGCTAAGCATTAAGAGAATACATCATATAAATTTTGCAATCATACATCCATATCCCTAGGCAATGTAAAAACTGTTATTTTACTGCTTTCAGGAATTAAAGTTCCAACATCCCTATTGTAAACTCTAACCCTTAGAACTTTACTAGAATAGCCAAGTCTGATAAATAACAATTTCAATGAAGAACAAAGTAAAATAAAACAATTATCATAATTTCTTATTAATACCAATCAAGTTGCAGAGGAGTTCACATTGGTTCTGGCTCTAACCACAATAAGAGAAGTTAGCCACACATGCTCAGAACTAACCTTAATTGCATAACAAACATGTATCTAGAAGAGAAACACAAAGAAAATAGAAGAAGTATGAACTGTTCCATCTTCCTTTGATCTTCTCGTACTGACTCTAATCTCCTCCCTCCTGTTCTTTTCTGCGTTTCTGTATCTTCTCTTTGCAAAAAGTGTCTCCTTTACTACTCTAACATGTTCATATATTAATTAGGGTAACAAACCCCTTTTTCCCCAGCTATTTTCGTGCCAAATCATTTAAAACAGGAAACTGCGTAACTGTGGTGCTATCAGCATGGTATCTCACGCTAATCGCGTGAGATGTTCGAGCTGAAAGTTCCTCCTAACAGGATGGCGCTATCAGCGTGGTATCTCATGCTAATCGCGTGAGATGTTCGAGCTGAAAGTTCCTCTTGATAGGCTGGCGCTACTGGTGCGGAGGCTGGCGCGGATCGCGTGGCATGTTCGAGAGCACATGTTGCTTCTTTTTGCTTCTTTTCCTCTCTTGTTGGTTCCTAAATAACAAAAATAATAATAAATGAGATAATAAATAAATAAATAAATAAACTTAACTAATTCTAGCCTATATTACTAATTATTGAATGAATCATTAATCAATTAACCCTAAAAACTAATATATGCTAGCAACATATCATTCAGCACTTGAGAAATCTTCATCATCACTTAATGTGGATGGGAAGCAAACATTTGCTTCTTCATTCTCACTTGATGATTCAGAGGTTGTTGAATCATTGTCTTCTCATGCTATATATGCCTTCTTTGAATTCCCTTCTTTCTTTGTTTTCCTCTCACCTTGTTGCTTCTTAAAAAAGATTGGAGATTCAGATTTAATGTGTCCAGGTTTTCCACATTCAAAGCAAGTGAAGTTGGTAGAGGTGTTGTTGTTGATGATGTTGTCATTTTTCTTGTTGAACTTAGTGAACTTTCTGTTCTTGTTTCTTCTCATGAATTTGCTAAACTTTTTTACAATAAGATTCATGTTGTCATCTTCATCTTCTTCACTTGAGTCTTCTTCCTTTTCCACTTTAGAGGATGCAGCTTTCAAAGATATACTTTTATGTTTCTTATCTGCATCTTCTGCATTGGTTAGTTGTGAGATTTCAAGTTCATACTCAAGAAGCTTACCAAAAAGTGCAGCCATGGACATTTTGGACAAATCTTTAGATTCCTTGATTGCTGTAACTTTTGGTTGTAATGCTCTTGTTAGACACTTTAGTATTTTGATGTTTAATTCTTCAACATCAAAAGTCTTTCCAAGACCAAGAAGATGGTTGACAATGTGAGTGAACCTTGTTTACAGCTGAGATATGTTTTCAGTATTGCTCATCTTGAACATTTCATATCCATGAATTAAGGCATGCTTCCTTGATCTCCTTACTTCATCTGTTCCTTTATGAGTTACCTCTAACATTTCCCACATTTCTTTTGCACTTCTGCATCTCACAGTTCTAAAGAATTCGTCAGAAGAAAGAGCAGATGTAATCATGTTTTTAGCTTTAAAATCATATTGCACAACTCTTTTTTCAGCATCTGTCATTTCATCCCATTCTTTAGGAATCAAAGGACCTTTTTCAATAGCATTCCATGCACCAGGATCATTGGATTGAATGAAAATCTGCATACTATTTTTCAAAAAACTAAAATTCTCTCCTTCAAACATCGAAGGACGATTAAGAAAAGCTCACTCTCTAAAAGTTATTTGAGTAGTATTCATTTTCTTTGAAAAGAAAGTGATCTTGAGTAACTTTCAAGAACCATCTCTGATACCAATTGAAAACACAATGAACACACTTCAAATAAACCAAGAGGGGGTGAATTGGTTTAAAATAGATATTTAAAAATTTTCTTTAAAAATAATTTGCGAAATTAAAACTTGGATCGTATCACTCAATCACCTTTTGTAAAAGTATACTTTTTCTTTCAATCAAGATCCACCTTGTTATGCATGCAAAGACAAAAATATTTTCTTTGCTAATAATATTTTGATTACCCAAATACAAGCAATGGAAGATACACAGAATTGGAATAAAAGACTCAACAATTTATACTGGTTCACCTCTCTAACATGGAGGCTACATCCAGTTTCTTCCAACCAACACAGAGTTTTCACTATATCAAAATATTCTTTACAAGTAATTTACAAGTGATTATCTTTATCAACCCTAGATAAAGAATCTGAATTCTAAAACACTATTAGAAAACAAATCACAAAGATCCTGAGAACCCTACTCAAATCTTTATCCTTAGAGAACCCTACTCTAGAAAACTTGAAAGAATCACTTTGATATATCACAGCAGAACTTTAATACACAAAAAAATTCTAAAGAAAGATTCAAGAGAGACGCAACCTATGATCCTTCAATGTTTGAATGAATGAATTTACCAATCAATCCAGGTTGTATGAAAGTCAATGCTCAGAATCAGAATTCTTGAAAAACTCTTTTTCTTTAACACATTATCTCAAAAAATCAGAAATCTTGATCTCACAAGATGTGTTTCACACTCAGTAAAACTCAGTATCTTGGACTCTTAGAAAGCTTAGAAATCTTTGGGTAAGTCACACATTCTCAGAGTAATTCGTTGAATGTCTATTTATAAAGAGCAGACCCACAAAGCTTTAAAAAGAAACTGATTTAACTGAATATAATCGATTAAAATGATAGTGTAATTGATTATTTTACCATATGTAATTGATTAAAACACCAGATAATTGATTAATATGTTCTTGAGCTTTCTGGGAAAAATTTCACCAACAAGATAATCAATTAATACGTGATGTAATCGATTAAAGCAGTCATCATGTATGTGAAATAAGTTGTGATAATTGATTACATAAGACTGGTAATTGATTAAAGCAGAAAGCTCAAAATATGAAATATGTCTGTGTAATCGATTACTGATTATGGTAATCGATTAAACCAGTAATGCATATAGACTAAAGAACTAAGATAATTGATTACATAGCATGGTAATCCATTAAAGCAGTGATATATGATTTTCATATTGTACTATGCAATCAATTACAAGAAGCCTGTAATCGATTAATATGTTCTTCATGACTTTTCCAGATTTAGAACAAAGTCTTTAATCTATTAAAAACATTGTGTGATCAATTAAAGCAGTAAGTTTTCGTTTTTCCAAAAACATAACCATGAGAACTTAGCTTCTTTTAAAATCATTGAATAGCTTTAATACTTTGATGAAAAACATGTATGTATGTTAATGAGAATGCAAATGCAATGCAAGGATCACAAGGGAATGAACTTGAACCACTTAGACAAATTACAAATGCCTTCAAATTGATTGGGCATGTAAAAAGCTAAAACATCAAGCCAATTACTTCATCCTTGCTTTAATCTTCTTGCAACTCCTCCTATATCCAACAATTCTATCATGCATTCTTAGTCTAGAAAATCATAATTTCATAATAGAAGCACAATTCAGAGGCAATCTCATAACAAAAGTGTTGCAAAATCGGCAAGTGTACCGTTCGTTTCAAGTAATAAAGTGAGTAAGTCAAGTATCATCTCCACAGGGATTGAATGCAATTTTATTGTAACTTAATGTCTTAAAAATTGGAAGACAAATAATGAGTTGAGAGAATTGGTTGAGTTTGTAATTACGTAACGTAAATGAAATGACAGAAATTTAACGAGAATGTAAACTAAGATTAAAATGATTTTACTGCAGTGTTGAGAGATAATTGTGGTTAAAACGCATTCCCCTATGATTCCTACCTTCTATACTTCAATGGATTATTAACTTGAATTATTTCTAATTGCTCAGCTGATGTATTCTCACATGATTAGCTAAATCCTAATCCCTTAGTAATTTAACCCTTTGGTGAAATTAAAAACCCTAATCCCTTAGTGATTCCTTCTTACACCAAGCATTTAGCAAACACATCCTAAAATTATTGCAACTACACATTCCTATCCCTAGGTAATGTATAAATTGTTGTTTTACTCATTTCAGAAACTAGAATCCCAATATCCCAATTGTGAATCCTTACCCTAAACATCTTAATAGAATGGCCAGTCCCAATTAAGAATAATGCAATGAAGAACAGAATAAAACAAAGCAATTATGATAATTCTCATTAAAACCAATCAAGACATAGAGGTGTTCACATAGGTTCTTGGCTCAACCACAATACAAGAATTTAGCCAAGCATACTTAGAACTGACATTACTCCCATAACAAACATGTTCCTAGAGAGAATTACCAGAGGAAAAGAAGAGATTACACAGAGTTGCTATTCTGCAGTTCCCCAATGATTCCAATCTTCTCCAAAGGTTCTTCAATGGCTTCTTCTGCAGAAAATCTTCAAGAGGTCTAGGAAAAAGCCTCTTCTTTGTGACCCAAAGGTCCCTTTTTATCCCCCATACGTTCTAGGTTTAACTCAAGTAATAAGGAACTGTTCCCCAAGCTAAATTAGCATCAAATCTTTTAAATCAGGAAATATCGAGCTTGTGGCGTGACTAGCGCGGAGTCCCATGCTAATCGCGTGGGTCATTCGAATTGAAGGCTTGAGTTTGATATCATGGTGCTACTCGCGTGGATGGCCATGCTAATAGCGTGGCTTGTTCGAGCTGAGGAGTTAACCTTTGGTAGTCCCCACGCTACTCGCGTGGATGGCCACGCTAATAGTGTGGTTAATTCAAGTTGGAAGTTTGGTTTTCAGCATCTGGCGCGATTGGTGTGGTAGTTGGCGCTACTAGCGCGGGCTCTTCAAACTGGATATTTGATCTTGACACTCTGATGCTGATCGCGTGGGAGTCCACGCAATTAGCGTGGCTTGTTCGAGAGCACTAGCTTGCTCTTTTTGCTTCTTTTCCTCTCTTGTTGGTTCCTAAATGACACAATAAATAAGAAATTAAAGTAAAATGCAATTAAGTAATACTTTACCAAATCCTAATCTAATTTACTCATTCTTAAACAATTTATTAATCAATTAATCCTAAAACTAATATATGCTGGAAGCATATCAAATAATTCCCAGATTTATATATTGTTGTCCTCAACAATAAACAGAGTTTCTATTTGGAAAGCAAGTTTCAATAATCAAGCATAAATTCACATTTAACACTCTTAGAATCACAATGCTAAGTATAATCAATTTCCAATCAAGGTTTCAATAACACTTTCAATTCCATCAACTGCAAGAGTTTCACTTGAGTCTTCCTTACCAAGACGTGTGTATTTCACTCAGCACTCAAGTGTATAAGGGTTATTATACTCACTCAATCCAACACAGTGATAGCACTACCATAAGCTTGATCATATTCTCGAGTTCCTGAAAATAAGAAACATAAATGCATGCACAACTGATCAAAAGGTCTTTATAAGGTTGTAACTTGGTCTGGCTTAAGAGTAGGAATGTTTGGATAGTGGCTAAAATTGAGATTGGATTTTTGTTAGAATTAGTCAATTCGACTTAGTAGTCTACCACTCTTTATTCTCTGATTTTTCCTCTGCAAAACACTTATAATAGAGAGAGTAGGATAGTAGGAAAATATATTTAGATCCACCAGCTGGTATTTTAGACTTGTTATTTCCTTTACTGGATAGCTGGTATTTCAGACTTGTTATTCCCAACTGGATTCTTCACTAGATTTGGTTTTTGCCAGATCTGTTCTTTTGGCATTTCACTCTCAAACCACAATTGTCTTCTTGGGTAACTTGTCTTTCCTCTTACCTTTCCTTTCTTTCCCTATTCCTCCATATTCCATGATCTTGGTTCTAATTCTTTCTTCCTCCAATCTCAAGTAGGGTGGTCAAGGGATATGTTTCAAATGTCAGGTGTATGAATAAAAAGGTTTAGGCTCAAAAGGGTTGACAATGGAAGATTGAAGGTGAGTCAATTTGGCCCTGGCTTAAAAGAATAAACTTCCTTAATCATATCAGAATATACATGCATCCAGAGAAACAAATCAAGTTCTAGAGTACTTACCAAGGTGAGGCCTCTCTGAAAGAATTTTGTACTGTATGGCTCAATCCTCACAGGTGATAAACTCAAGTTAGCTCTGTTGACTTCATATCGAGCATCATTTCAACTTCAACAAGAACATCAATATGCCAACAATCATAATTCAATCATGCTTCATGTAATACATGCCATATTTCATCTCATTCAAGCTTCCTAACAGAAATTTCTCATTCATCACTAATTTCACAATTCTACTTCTGAGATGTATACGATATACTTCTAGCACTTTATTCAAACAATTAACGAAAATTTTAAACTCTTAATGGCTAAAATTTGAAACTCATAAATTTTTCTATTAGACATCCTTTGTCTCTTGAATGTGATTCTTCCAATAAATAATGCGTATGCGCCCATTCCTAGATTTAGAAAATTGTTGTCCCCAGCAACAACTAACAAGGGTCTTGTGCTACGAAAACGTTCAATCACGTAATCGTTATTTGAGGAATCGCAACCAACACGAAACATTAATCCAAACAGAAGACATTCACATCAAATTATTCATGCATCAATTATCACGAATGTATCAAGTATATAAATGTGTACTGTAGTAAATGTATGGAAAATGAAAAACAAGAAACAGAAAATCAAAAATAGTAAAATCAAAAAGAACCCTGTGAATCACTCCTTGCCCTCTATCGTCTCGTCCTCAGCAGCCTGAGATGGAATAGGGTGATCCGCTACTGGCTCTGCAGGGCTGGAGGGTCCTGGGGGAGTCTGAGCTGCTGGTGGTGGTGACCTCTGGGCTACTGGTGGCTGGACAGAAGATGGAGCAGCTGGAGCAAAATGATACTGATATGCTGAGAAATCTATGCTCCGCTCCCTGCATAAGTCTTCCATCAGCCTGATCTGATACTCCAGCAGGCGAGTCTGATGCTCTGTAACGCCTCCTTTTACTCTCTCGTGCTTGATTGATTTTAAATGAAATCCCATTTCCAATTTGTATTAGAATTATCTTAGTTATAAATTTCATGAAAATTCTTTTCGCTTTGCTTGCAAGTTCTCCTAGTTGTCCATATCATAAACGAATTCTCTCTCTCCACGGGTTTAATTATAAGAATAAAGCACAGTCCAACAATACAGTCCAAAGTATAGTTCATTATACAGTCCCAAATACATGCCAACATAAAATTCAACCAATTTAAATCTAGTACAACTCATCAATACATCTTCATCATCTTCTCTTCATAGTCATCCACTGCTTTACTATTTCTCTGCTCACCCAAATAAATTGGGGTCATCACAGGTGTCAACCACAGACACAAAATAGGGTAAGTTTATGACAAACACAGTTTGAATAAAACGTACATAAAAGAATATATACACAAATAGTTATAATGATATTTATAAATTAACAAACACGCATGATATACCCACAGATTAAATTACACCATCTACGCAGCACACAAATTAAATCATATCATCCATACACAAATATACATCATACTCATCAACAGACACCCTTTCCTTATACTCATCATGTGATGCATGCAATGCATGCTCATCTTCTTTATATGATGCATGATTGTCTCAACACCTCATCATCAAATGGCCATAGTCAAGATAGCCCCACCCTCTCTCAGTGGAATGAACCTATCCATCAAGTCAGGGTAGCCCAGTGGCGCATAGGAATGTCACCTCCACGCATGTGATCATCATGGTGGTGTGGTCCTCACTGTCTCAACTACCCCCTAGCTCATCATTATAGAACGTATGGACTCGGTTTAGCTATTTGACAAACACCTCTTTTCGAGGATCAACATCACGGGTAAATCCCCACCATCCTTATGCATATGAAAACTCTATGAAACTCATCCACATGTAATATCAAGTCCCATGTCAGTGGCCTACCAGAATTTATGCGATCAGTCAGGGTACTCCAGTGTTTTCTAGGTTCTCACTTACATGAACACTTTCATGCTTAGTGATTCCGTACTGCAAGATGCACCCCCTAGTTCATCTGAACGCACGGGTTTCATTCTGATAACCAACTGACATACAACTTTTTTACGATACCCATGAGATGGTTTCATTTATAACAACCCATTCATCTTCATCACATCTTTTCTCATCACTTATCAATATCAACATAATACACAACTTAACTTATTTCTCATACACCATACATCATACAACCATTTAAAGTTCATCAAGCTTCAAGAATCATCAAGCAACACATGAACTTTCTAAGAATTGATAGAACACTCAACAACACATGTTTATAAACATTTCTTTCAACATCACAACACTTGAACCATTTTTATCTCTTTTCATAAAATACTTTAAAGAAAGCTTTATTTAATATTAATCTTTATATTGTCCAACATAATAAACATAGGTTCAACATAATTCTAGTATCACATCAAACATACTCAAGGTTTTTATTTTAACAAACTATATCACTTTAGTACTCCGCTTTAATAAAACATCCAAACTATAGAAACCATTTACGTAATTACCATTGAAAGCAACTTGTTCTTTTAAAAATAGTTATAATACATGTAGATTCAAGTCAACATAATTTTAGCATCAATTAAATATATAAACTCAAGAAATCATAGAATACTTTTTAATCAAACATATACTTGTAACAAAATATTCTACTATACTTCTAAACAATTATTGTCTTGGAAATAATCATAAAACGTATCGTTGTAAGTCATTTTAACGTTCATTAATTAAGTTAGATTCAAGTTATATATTCAACAATTATTTATAAAACTAAAATCAAGTTATTTAATTGAATAACCATTCAAATAGAAATCTTTGGTTCTTTGAGGCAATTCATCAAATACCTAGTCTACAAAGCTTAATTCTTCATGAAATCAAGTAAGAATTCTCATGTAATTAATATTCAAACTTGGCTTATCATAAACTTCCCCATACCTTGCTTTCTTTAAGCTTTTTGGACAACTTTCCTCCTTTGAGATTGAATGATTCTTGCTCCTAGGATTGCTAGTGTTTCACGTGAACTTCCAAGGCATAAGCTTTTATTTTTGTTCTATGTAAAAGGTGGGATTAAGATGAAATGAAATGAACAAGCTTTAGAGTGGGATTTTGCACGTTTGGCTTCCCTTTGGGCTGCCAAATTTTCGGTCCTTATTCCCTTTTATAGGGTGCTTTAGCTTGATTTTTCTACAAATATCCTTCAAGGTCATAATGACTAGCTTTCCTTGTGGCTTCACCTTATTGGCTAATTAATTTGCACCATCCAAGTGGCTTGATTCATGAAAATTCCACACCTTTCTTTGGCTGTCTTGTTTTGCACGTATGCTAGCCAAGCTAAGGTGCATTCCCTTTTGTTTCTTCGTTTTACGTGAGATAGCTTAGGCTTAGTAGATTTTTGTTGCATTATTTCCAAAATCATGATTAGTTAGCTTTCCAAATGGTCCAATTACAAAGTTCCTAGCTTATTAGCCATACAAGTGTCTTAAGTCTTGATTTTTCTCAAGTTTTCTCCATTTTCTCGTGGAGTTCAAGGCTTGTAGGTCAAGTCTTCAAGTGCTTTTCATGTGGAATGCTAGCTTAGTCATAAAATCTCTCCCCAAAACCCGTGTTATAAAAATACTCATTCTGAATTCGTTAACCGTTGGATCTTCTTAAAATTTTAAAGCCATACTCCTATCCCATATATCTAACTTTTGACCGTTGGGATTTTTGAAATAATATCTAGATCTTTCTTCGTGCCCATAAGAGTCAAGGAGGAAGTTCTCTTCAAAAAAAAATCTTCCTAATGCTATCATTGCTAACTTTCCAATAGGTTTCATTTGATTGGCTAATCTTTTCCTCCTTACAAGTGGCCTCCTCTTGAAACTTCTTGTATTATTTTCCAATCTCACGTATCCTCCCTTGGTCTAGCCTTCCCAATTTCGGTTTCTACTCCTTGGAAGTGCAAAATATTTCTTAAAACCATAATTACCTTATTTTCCATTTGCTTGATTTTCATTGGCTATTGAATCCTTATCTTCCAAGTGTCTAATTTCCACATTCTTCTTCATGTTATACGTAGGATTGCTAGCTTGAAGAGTAATCTTCACAAGTATTTTCATTTTACACATAGAATAGCCTAGGTTTAGTGGATTTTATGCTTTTGTTACCAAGTAATTTTATCTTGCTTCTTATTGGTCCATCTTGCTTGGATTCTTAAAATTATTAAACTAACTTATTTAGAACACTTATTCTTCCCATATTTAAGAGAAAATTCCATAGATTATGTTCATACTTTACTTATAATTTTTCTGATGTCTGAGGTAGTTTAGATTAAGCTATTTTCAACCTATCTTCCAAAATTCGTAGAAATTCTATTTTAGGGTTCTCTGCCCTCAACCTTGCTGATAATTTGTTATCTAAAAGTATTTTATCCTATACTCAGGTTCCCACAAATTTCTGAAGTCATCTTGGTCATTTTTGACATAAGGGTATTTTGGTAATTTCACCACTCGCACTAGGGGTATAATCGTCATTTCTAAAAATGTTCAAGATATCTCTATAATTGTCACCCTAAGGGTATTCTTGATCATTTCCAGAACATCCAAGGGTCTTTATAAGATTTTCTCCTTAAAATGTCTTGCTAAACTACCTAGGGGTAATTTAGTCATTTATACAAAATATCCAGGGGTATTTTCGTCATTTTCCCTAGATCCTTCTGTATTGCCTCTAATTAACATTTTACCCTAGTAATTGACTGTGATTCCAAAATTTTGGGGTGTTACATGCTCTATCATGGCTCGCAAAGAAGTCTGATGCTGGGAGTCATCATCTGGGATAGGTATCCGCTGTGCAGACTGATGAGAAGGAGGAGACTGCGGTGGATCATTCTCATGTGCAGGTGCATCTGGGCCCGGTGGTGATGAAGGCTGATCTAATGGTGCTCCACGAGGACTGCGAGCTGCTAATTCCTTTGGAGAGAGCTTCGAAGCTCTAATCAACTGCTCCTCTGCTGCGCTCTCCATCGCATCTGTATATGTCTTCATATTCATGACAGAGGCGGTCCTGATGTCCATGGGCTCGTCGTCTGGGATCTGAACTCCAGCACGACGGCAGAGATGAAGAATGAAAGAGGGATGAGCGAGCCAGGACTTACTGTTGGCGTCCTGAATCATGTGGAGAATCCTTTTAGAAAGGATATAAGAGATGTTGAGGTTCGCCTCCCCCGTTAGCACATATAACAGAGTGGCCCGCTCCAGATTCACATCAGTCATATTTGTAGAAGGGATGACTGTGTGGTTAACGAATTGGTGCCAAAAAGCTGTATCTCCTACTAAATTGTGTTTCCTCAGCTTCTCTGGCACATAATCAAGGCCCGCCTTGGTCTTCCAAGCTATGTATAGCCCAGTGATCCCATATCAGATCTGATCAGCTAGCTGGGGCATCTCGTCTCTGTACAGCTTGGTGAAGACATCTGGCTGCATGCTGAGAAAGATGTGGCCGAACTTGCAACGGGAGAAAGGAGAGTAGGCGGTGTCCAAGAACTTCTCTATGGTTTCGTCATCGAATGGAACCTGTGTTAGTATATGGATGTCCTAGAGACAATCTTTTCATTAGATTAGGACATACATGTACTTTTCAATATTTTCATAAATAAATTATAAGCGCTCTTTATCTTGTTTCATATTCTGTCTCGATATCATTATTAATATATGAGTAAATGGATAAAACCCTTGGAATAGAATAGGTATCTCTTGAGTATCAGTGATGGGATCACAATCATGAGGATTCAAGGATACCAGATGTCTACTCCTAAATTTTAAGTTCCTAGTCTAGAGACACTGAGAATGGGGATCAGTGATCTCGGATAAGACTAGCACGGCTTATCTACTTGTATGCAGATACAAGGTAAAGACCTCATGAGCTACAGACATGGAGATGTCTTAGCTAAAGTCGTGGGTGGACCTATAAGGGTATAGCTCGCACTGAACGGACCCACAAAGAGACTCTATGAGGAAATCTCACAGATAGTATCATTAGAAGTAGTCTCTTATTATTTGGGTGTGTCTTTCCTTAGACCAGAAGTTTTCACCTAGACTGTGTTCTAGAAGACATGCTTTGATTGTATACCTCGTCTGCCTGAAACATGGAGACACAAAGGTATACCTTTGGGCATGTCCTGAAAGAACACGAGTCTACGGTGACTAGTTGAAGGAATTCGTCAAGTCTCTATGAGAGATTAGGTTATCTGTAAACCGGAGAAATCAGGATGACAATTACGAGACTCAGGAATCTATGCATAGTAAAAGAAATCATGAGATGATTTGCCTTTAGAGTCAGTAAAATTGGAGACTCCCTATTTCGTATTAAAGCTTACCCTAGACCGCAAGGGCTGATATGTTTCCTTACCCTAGGTTTTATGGGAAGGTAACCGAGATGAAAGGAAATACACGCGGAAACCAAATAGATTTAATAGGATGATCTTATCATTTACCTAACTAGTTCTGGGGCAACAAAGCATTGCTAGTGCTCTGTGTTGTCATTAAATGGGTAATGGCCTTGTTGGACCCAAACTCATTTATGTCAGTAGCTATGTTGGACCTAATGGGTCACACACTAACATTTTATTGTCATGACATTATAGTATTAAAGGTTTTGGGCCCAATAATGGTTGTTGGCCCAAGAAAGAGTTTGGATACCTATCTTAAAGAGAGAGGGGTGCATGAATGGAGTTAATGGGCTTGGATAGTCCAAGACACTATTAATTAATTTAAATAGTTAAATTAATTATCTAATATTTAAATTTGATAATTTAAATTTTGAATTTAAATATTTGAATTAACTATAGTAGTTAGTTTCATATCAAAAGGAGAAGATAAGAGCTAGATTTGAATTTGAATTCAACTAGCATCTTATCATGATCATGCCCTAGATTTTAGGAAGAAGTTTGAGGGCTGATTATGGGGCTTACATATGGCTGATATATGATTATCATTTGGCAAAAATAAATCTCAAGTAATTGACTTGGTCTTAGGAGGATATGATAGGAGGTTGTTGGCAATTTTTGAAATGCAACAACTCTATCTTTTCTTCACGTGTGGGATGCTTCATAATCAGATTTTTTTGGTTAAAAAAATCTGACTCAAACTCTTCTATAAAGTGTGCTATTGTGATCATAGTTCTCTAATTGTTTTTTTTGAACAAAAAAACCTATCTACCTTCCTCCACTTTCACGTGTCCTTGTGTGAGTTTTGACAAAAAATTCAGCCACCAATATCATCTATTGGTGAGTCTCTTAGATAAGTAAAAACACTTTGAAACCTAACCTTCTTCCTCTCCATTGGTGTGCCTAGCCTGCCTCCTTTGGTGTTTGTTGGTGGTCTTCAAGAAGTGTTCTTGAGTCTTGACAAGAAGTGGTGTGGATCAACATTAAAGGGCTTGTATCTTCAAGCCTATCCTTGATCATCAAGTTACGAATATAAACAAGGTAACATCTATGTCCTAAAGAATGATTCTTGTGTGGTATGTGTGTTTCCGCTTGAAAAATTTTTGTTTTTCTCACATGCCTTCGGGCTTCATGGCCTTATCTTACAACCTGGACGCCCCTCACCCAGTTAAGTCTCCTCTCAGCCACTGTCACTGGGTCGACATTTGCCAGAAACTCCTTCAGAATTGAACTGGAGCTCAGCTCGGGAAAGCTGACTAGTCTCTGCCATCTCCGTCTGACAATAACCTCTCTGACTGGAGAGTCTTGAGGAAGTGATTCCCACATAATCTTCTTTTCAGGAATGATCTTCTTGGGTAAATACCAAGAATCAAACCGCTCTTGGCACTCCAGCGTGCGGAATCTAACTTCATCAAACTGAGTAACCTGGGCCCTCTTGCTACTAGAGGCCTCAGGTGCTTTCCTCTTCCTTTTAGCTATTTGTTTACCCTGAAATTCATAAATTGTTCAAAGTCAATTCATAATTCCTAAACTGAATGCAATTCCCAGATTTAGTCTCATCAATATCACAAAACAGAACAATCACATTAATTTGTCCAATAATCCCAACCACAACTTGACACTTATCCAGAAAAACAAAATCAAGATTCCCAAATTTAGATCTAAGCACACATCACAATCAAATGTATAACTCAGCTCATTTTCCATCAACTCATCTCAAAACAACACCAATATATATATATATATATAGATATATATATCATTGACCCATACTCAATTAGTCACTAAAATCACTTATTGACTTCATAAGCCATTGTATTAACCAAATATGTACAAAACAGCACACACCATTTGCTTTAAGCAGAACTCAAACTGTATAAACAATCAGATCAAGCTATAGAAAATTCGATTCATTATTCAAACAATCACCAATGCATGAGAACTTATCACATTTTAGACAAGAATTCAATTTACAAGCACGAACAGTTCAAAAATTCAAGACTTAAGCCACACAGTTAATTCATCTCAAATTGATAAAGGAAACATTGCAATTCCAAACATTCACTAGTACAGAATTTCAGTTCATACTTCATCAGTTTCACAGTTCAAAGAGAAAGCAAAATGCCAAATTCAACAATATGAACAAAGAATTCAGGTTTCATTCAAAACAAAAACCACACTTATCAAATCAATCAACCAAACAATTTCGGGTTTTCGATTCAGTTCAACTGGTCATCCATACTTAACATTCATAATTAACCATGCCTATCATTTCATGTTAACTGTCACAACCAATATCACAGAATCCAAGTAGCAACCAAGATTAAGCACAGGTGATAAAATTGCACTTCCTAATTGCTAATTGTAATGGTTAATTCCCTTGAATTCAACTAACCAAGTACTGCATTCAATTGCCATCTGTTCAGCTCTAACAAATTCATGTCAATGAACAAAATGCTGAACTAGAATTCCTAGATTTAGATGATGACAATCAATCACACAATGAATGTAAATGAAAGCTAAAGCACAGCCTAACATCAACCAGCATCATACAATTACATCTCAACTAATATAGCAATTTAAAGCATTGACCACACCATTTATGAACAATCTGATTTCCCTCAAGCTGCAAAGTGCAATCTCAGATAAATTATGATATAATCATTAGCAGACCCAATCTCAAACAACATTGTAAATCAAAGCATTATCCCTAAGTGAAACTCGGAATATGACTAATATGGAACTCAGATCCTGGCAATTCAAATCAACATTCACAATACATAAATTCCAGCTCAACTAAATTCCCAAATTTATATTGCACACCATGTCCCCATTCATATTAAGTATGGTCACGCTTCATTCCAAACAACAATTATCAGTAAATGTTGTCATCAACACACCAATTATGGTTTACATTTTTGGTCCAATGGTTATCATCATGCATGATTACTAGGCCTATATGTTCTTGCTACAAATCACACCATCATATCAGAATTCTAGTACTGACCAATATCAAACAACATGTATCAGAGCAACATGAAACTACATCATTAGTGCTAGGCTTAATCTAATGGAACCAAACATCAAACATCACCAAGAATCGATATGGAAAACATAACACAACCCAATTCTAGCAACTAAGGGCAATAAAACCTAAATGTTAACTACTGAACCAGGCATTACAGAGAAATAAGAATCAGAAATCAACCAAACTGTTAAACCAACACAACATATAATAGGGCTGGCGCGACTCGCGCCCATTCCCGCGCTAATCGCGTGGAGTAGCGATTCCACCATTGGAGCTCTGCAACTCAGGTGCTCAAACTCAAACCCTTGTGCTTTTTTTATGCAATGTACATTCATGGGGTTAAAAAATTGACCTTCTCTCCTGCCATTGATGTGAGTAGAGTGAAATGGAATGGAATGCACCAAGAACTTCAAGCTTTTTAGAAATGGTGGAATGAAGATCATGGGTTTAGGGATTTGAGAACCTAGAATGGAGGTTTAAGGGCTTGATGGTGGCTGAAGCTTGAACGGAATTGAAGGGAATATAAGAATTTGATAGAAATCAGGAGAAATAGGGGTGGCAAGCAGTGAGGCGCAATTTTTGGGTTTCTGAATTCTCTTTTAAAAAACTGAACTGGTGGTCTCGCGCGGATCACGCCACCTACGGCGCTAACTGCGTGGATGGATAAAACAGGGATAATTGGTTCGAACTTGTGGCGCAATTCGCGCCATTCTCCACGCAGTCAGCATGAAATGATGCAGAAGGGTCTTCTGGTTTTGAACAACTGGCGCGATTAGCGCCAGGCCTCACGCGGTCAAAGTAAAGACTTGAATTAAGACCTTTAGATTCGAATGGATGCCGCCAATAGCGCCACAGTTTACACTATCAGCGTGAAATCACTAATTCTGTTACCTGAGTTCGAATAAGTGGCGTGGGATTCCACACTATCAGGGCCATAGATGAAGCTGTGACCTATGGATTTGCACAACTGGCGCGATTAGTGCCAAGTTTCACGCTGTTAGCGTGGATATTGCAATTGAGGATGGGTTGATTCGAATTGGTGGCGCTATTCGCACCATATACCATGCGAATCGGGTGAGCTATTCGAATGCTCTACAATGCTTTTTTTATATGCTTTTTATCAATTTAAATCCTAAGTTAAACCAATTGTACACATAATAACCTAAAATGGAAGAACTAAAATGCAAATTAACACTAAAAATAAACCATGCAGCTAACTAATTAGAACAATTAACATCAACCAAAAATAATTAAAATTGAATGATTATAACTAAGCAGAAAAATACTAACTGAATTAAAAACTTGCAGAAATTTAAATTAACAAAATAAAATGCTTGGATTGCCTTCCATGTAGTGCTTGTTTAACGTCATGAGCTTGACGGACAACTGTCAGTCATCCAATGAATTTAGTGGAATAGAAATTGCATTCCTATCCACTTCTCCTCCAAAATAAGGCTTCAATCTACATCCATTCACTTTGAATGACCTGTCATTATCTAAGGGAGAAATTTCTACTGTTCCATAGGGGTAAACTTTGCACACTAAGAATGCTCCAGACCAACGGAATTTTAACTTACCTGGAAACAGCCTCAGGCGAGAATTATAAAGCAAAACCTGTTGTCCTGGTTCAAATTCTTTAGGGCGAATCTTGTTGTCATGCCACTTCTTTGTCTTCTCTTTATATATCCTGGCATTCTCATATGCAGCTAACCTAAACTCATCTAGCTCATTTAATTGCAACAAACGTTTTTCATTAGATTTAAAGAGTTCAAAATTTAAGAATTTAGTGGCCCACAAAGCTTTATGTTCTAACTCAATTGGAAGATGGCAAGACTTACCGTATACAAGTTGAAATGGAGACATACCTATAGGTGTTTTAAATGCAGTCTGGTATGCCCATAATGCATCATCTAGCTTCTTGGCCCAATCTTTCCTATAATTTCCAACAGTCTTTTCTAAAATTCTTTTAAGTTCTCGGTTAGAAATTTCTACCTGACCACTGGTTTGAGGATGATATGGTGTGGCAACTCTGTGGTTGACTCCATATTTGGCAAGTAAGCTATCGAACTGTTTATTGCAAAAGTGGGTACCTCCATCACTGATTATGGCTCTCGGCACTCCAAAGCGGGTGAAGATATTCTTCCGCAAGAATGAAACCAACACCTTCGCATCATTGGTTGGTAAAGCAACAGCTTCCACCCATTTAGACACATAGTCCACTGCAACCAAGATATATTGATTGGAATATGATTTAGGGAAAGGTCCCATAAAATCGATCCCCCATACATCAAACAGTTCAACTTCTTGGACGTTGTTCAGTGGCATCTCATTTTTACGAGAAATACTTCCTGTCCTCTGACAATTATCGCATTTTTCCACAAAATCTCTTGCATCCTTGAATAATGTTGGCCAATAATAACCGCACTGCAAGACTTTTTGTGTTGTTCTATTCCCTCCAAAGTGACCTCCATAATCCGAAGCATGGCAATGCCAAAGGATTTTAGGTGCCTCTGACTCAGTTACACATCTGCGAATTACCCCATCAGTACATTGAAAATAAAGAAAAGGGTTATCCCACAAATACCTCTTTGAATCATAGAGAAACTTCTTTTTCTATTGCCAATTTAATTCTTCGGATATCACACCTACAGCCTTGTAGTTAGCCATATCTGCAAACCATGGCCGACTTGGATTGCCATTACTCCTTCATCAGGAAAATACTCATTGATTTCTTCTTCTGGGCCATCTTGCAACTTCTTGTCTTGAATCATTGACAAGTGATCAGCCACCTTGTTTTCCACTCCAGCTTTATCTTTGATTTCTAAATCGAACTCCTGAAAATAAAGCATCCAACGCAGCAAGTGTGGCTTTGCATCTTGCTTATTCATTAAAAATTTAAGAGCTGTATGGTCAGTGTAAACAATCACTTTAGAACCAATCAAGTAGGACCTAAATTTGTCTAACGCATATACTACTGCTAGCATTTCTTTTTCAATGGTGGCATAATTGACTTGCACCTCATTCAAAATCTTACTAGCATAATATATTACATGTAAACGCTTTTCTTTCCTTTGTCCTAAAATAGCACCTATTGCATAAGCACTAGCATCACACATAAGTTCAAATGGTAAAGTCCAATCAGGGGCTATTAAAACAGGTGCAGTAGTAAGTTTATTTTTCAGTATATTAAATTCATCTAGACAAGCTTTATCAAAACAAAAGTTTACTCCCTTTTCAGTCAATTGGCTGAGAGGTTTTGCAATCTTGGAGAAGTCTTGAATGAACCTCCTGTAAAACCCTGCATGGCCTAGAAAACTTCTCACACCATTAACATTAACAGGAGGAGGTAATTTTTCTATCAATAATAATTTAGCTCTATCAACTTCTATTCCCATTTCAGAAACTTTATGTCCTAAGACAATTCCTTCGCGAACCATGAAATGGCATTTTTCCCAGTTTAAAACTAAATTTGTCTCTTGACATCTTTTTAAAACCTTAGCTAAGTTAGCTAAACATGAATCAAAGCAAGAGCCAAAAACAGAAAAGTTATCCATAAATACTTCTAAACCTTTTTCAACCATGTCAGAAAAAATGGAAAGCATGCACCTTTGAAATGTTGCAGGTGCATTGCATAGGCCGAAAGGCATTCTTCTATATGCAAACACTCCAAAAGGACAAGTGAAGGCTGTCTTTTCTTGATCTTCAGGTGCTACTGGGATTTGATTATACCCGGAATACCCATCTAAAAAGCAATAGTAATCATGCCCTGCTAATCTCTCAAGCATTTGGTCCATGAATGGAAGGGTAAAGTGATCCTTCCTAGTTGCATCATTCAGTCTTCTATAATCTACACACATCCTCCAACCTGTGATTGTTCTTGTGGGGATTAAGTCATTGTTGTCATTTTGAATAACTGTCATCCCACCTTTCTTGGGGACGGTCTGAACTGGGCTTACCCATGCGGTGTCTGAAATTGGGTAAATCATACCTGCATCTAACAACTTAACCACTTCTTTCATAGTTGGGTTAAGTCTCCAAGTGGCCCTTCTAAATATTGGAATGCATTGGTCCTCCTTAAAAGCTCATTTATCCTATCAATTGCAATAACTTGACATTTAGAAATATTGACTTGTTTCTCAACTACATTTGATAGTTTTTTAGCAAATTCACTACCACACCCAATCGCTTCAACCACCTTATCAAGACTTGTATAAAGCTTATCAAATTGTGTATCAATGACATTGTTCAGTGCCAAAAATTATGTACTCTTAAGGTACTATTTAAGGCACCTTTATTGCTCTTTCTTAGATTTAGAGGGTTGTTTTAACTCCAATTATGTTGATTCTACTATTTTATGAACTCTAGTATAATATTTTGATTTCTTTGCTACTTTGTAGTAATTTTCCCATCTTTTTGTAGATAAAGGATCTAAAATGGAAAAGTATCTTAAAGAGCAAGTCTAGAGTACTGAAGATTGATGGAGTGCCTTTAGTTAAATATTTTTCTATCATTCTTAGCTTATTTGACTTCTCTTGGACTTTTATTTTCCCATTCTAATTCAGTTTTTGTCTTAGGCAAGTTAGTGGGCTTAATTGCTAATTGTTGCGTATTTTCGGATTTTATGCTCACTTGATGTATCTGCCTTGTACAGGACCTACAGAGCTCTACCGAACTCTGAATTGAGTGTTCTTGTAGTCCTTGGAAAGATAACGAAAATATCTAGAAGTTTGCCAGAAATAAGCCAAGGCCAATTATGCCATTTGGAGGGTCATTTTAGGCTTTGAAATTAGAAATACTGCACTTGTATTTTGGGCTGCGAGTTGGACTTTTATTGATGTAAATAGCATAAATAATTAGACTTGATGGGTTGTTCATGGCTCATTCTTTTCTTCAGACTTAGTCACTATATATTAGTGACATTAGGAGGAATTAAGAAATTACATTTCATTTTGCAAAAACAGTTTTACATTTCTCTTTTTAAGTTTTTATAATCAAAACTTTTTCTCTTATTTTCTCTCAATTGTTCTTCCTTGTTCTTCATTTTCGTTTTCCCTTTCCCTTCTTCCATTTTCGTGCACTTATTTCATGGGGCTTTCATTGATGATGATCATGGAAGGCTAAATAATCAATCAATCCAAGGATCCAACCCAAGCAAGAGAAGAATTTGAGTTCTGGTTTGGTATTTCGAATTCTGTGTGAATGTTCACTTTCTTCTTCAATTGCTATTCTATTTTCATGATTATGAATGCGTTTAGGATTGAAAGCGGATTAGGTTATTGATTCATTTCCTAATTTCGAATATAAATCACATATTAATTGGTTGATATTTCAATTAGGGTTGTGCTTTCAATTAATTTAGGGTTAATTCGATTGAACTGCTTCTAATGAAATTGAATGAACTTTCACAATAGGATAAATTTCTGAGAACGATGATGATTCGAATAGCTTGGTTTGGTGAATTGGATTGATGCTCTTTAACCTGTTTTACATTACTAGTTATCAATTCTGTTAGTTTCTACATTGATCTTTAATCATAGTTTGTGTTTTTGTAAATTTTACTTCGCGCCTACAAACTGTTCGACAAAAATCCCCTTTACTGTTAGTAGTGAATTGAAGATAGAATCATATTGATAGTGTCTTTGAGTCAACCTAGGTTAATCCTGTGCTACAGAATTAGCGTAGTTTAATTGTTTTGAAGCGACACGACAAGCGCTTATCAAAACTGGCGTCGTTGCCGAGGATACGGTTCATTGTGTGCTAGCTTTAATTCACTGTAATTAGTTCATAGTAGTAGTAATATATATAAAAAAATTTAAAAAAGTTATATTCACGGCATATTTACATTTTGCTGCACAACCGCACTTTGTTACATAATTGCATGATTGTTCTTGTTCATTATGAAGTGTGGATGATGTAGTTTCATGTATGCTGTAAAAAAATAGAGAAAAATAAGGAAAAACAGAGCAAAAAACAGAGGAGCAGTAGGATTAGAATTTGTGTAGTGTAGTTGTGTTTGTAGTGTTATTTTGCTGTCCAAAATTTTTCAGACCTGTGCAGTTTTTGCTTTGCGATTTGTTTTCCAAAGTTTATCCCCCATTTTAAACAAAAACAACTCATATAGGGGTTGGGTCTGGGTTAAAATTGGCAAATCCGGCCTCTAAGTAGGAGTTTCGGACCAGTTTTTATAATTGTCGCAGGGGCATTCTGGTAATTTCAATGCAAACGATCTCAGAATGGGCTGAAATTTTCCCAGAATGTGGAGAAAATTAATACATCAAGGTGATCCTATAAAGGATGAACACAGTCAGGAGGGGTCCAAATCGTGAAATTCCTTCATTTAGGTTATTTTTTAGGCAATTTTCTATTTTCATGATTTTTAATAATCACCAAAAAAATCACAAAAATCAACCATGATTTTTAGACATTCACTGTTATTTTTCTAGAGTTTTTAAAAAAATTTAAGGCAGTTTTCCAATTTCTATTTCATTTCAGCATATATAGTGAGTAGTGTCCTAGTAGAGTAGTTGTCTGACATTTCTGTGTTGTCTGTGTTTATTGTTCCTTATGAGCTGAGTTGTGTATGACTAGGTCCACATTAAGCGAATTACATGCATATGATCCTGAGATAGATAGGACATTTCACAGATTAAACAGACATAATATTAGTTTAGATGACTTTGATAGTGTAGTTTTAGATAGTAGCATAGTGTCTTCTGACTTTGATTCTGAATTTACTTCTAATCCTTCTACTTCTGAACATCTTGATACAATGGCTGATAACAACCTAACTATTAAGGAATTGGCTACACCTGATGTTGTTTACCAATCTTGGTGTATTCAATATCCTGAGATTGAGGTCAGTTATGAGCTAAAATATGGGCTGATCCATTTGCTTCCAAAGTTTCATGGTCTTGCAGGTGAAGATCCACACAAGCATCTTAAGGAGTTTCATGTAGTGTGTTCCACCATGCGACCACATGACATTCATGAAGATTATGTCAAGATGAAGGCATTTCCTTTTTCACTGGATGGTGTGGCCAAGGACTGGTTGTACCTTCAACCAGATCCTATCAACACTTGGACAGATATGAAGAGAAGATTTCTAGAGAAATTCTTTCCAGCATCCATCCGGAAAGAGATTTGTGGTATAAGACAACTAGCTGGGGAGACATTGTATGAGTAATGGGAGAGATTCAACAAGTTGTGTGCTACATGCCCTCACCATCAAATCAGTGAGCAATTATTAATTCAGTAATTTTATGAAGGTTTGATGTTGATGGACAGGAGTATGATAGATGCAGCTAGTGGAGGCGCTTTGATGGACAAGACCCATCTTGCTGCAAGGCAGTTGATTTCTAACATGGCAACCAATTATCAACAATTTGGTACTATAGGTGTTGCTACATCCAAGGCTGTAACTGAAGTTTATGTTTCTATGGTTGCTGATAACCAAAGGTTGGATAACAAATTGACAGAGTTGACATCCCTTGTGAGGCAGTTTGCTATTGGTCAACAACAGAATGTGATGGCAGCCAACCAACCAAGACTTTGTGGTATCTGCTGTTCACCTGATCATCCAACAGATGCATGTCCTACTCTCCAAGAGACAGAACAAGCTGCTGAAGTTTCTGCCATGCAACCTAGACAACCATTTAGACCTCAACAGCAATATAATCCTTACTCCAACACTTATAATCCTGGTTGGAGAGATCATCCGAATTTGAGGTATGGTCCTAGTCCACCACAACAACAGCAGCCCTTCAGACCTCCACAGCAGCACTTCCAGCCTGCCACCACCAAATACCAACCTCTCCCATTCAGACAACAGCCACAGTTCCAGCAACCTGCACCTGTACATACACCACCTGCACAACCTATGCAGACCAGTTCTGGACCTTCTTTGGAGGACTTAATGAAGCAAATGGCCACCACTAACCTTCAGTTTCAATAGAATGTCAGTGCCACCATCCAAGACCTCCAGACTCAGATTGGACAGTTAGTTACAACTGTCAACCAGATGCAGCAGCAAGGTTCTGGCAATATTCCAGCACAACCAGTGATTAATCCAAAGAGTGTGAATGCCATTACCTTGAGGAGTGGCAAGGAGCTTTCAGATTCAATAGTTATTGGTGCTAAATCAGATTTTGCACCAAAGCATACTCCTATAATTCCTCTACCTTTTCCTTCTAGATCCATTTCTGCAAAGAAAGTGGAATTTGATTCTGATTTGCTTGATATTTTCAGGAGGGTTGAAGTCAACATTCCCCTATTGGATGCCATCAAACAAATTCCAAAATATGCAAAGTTTTTGAAGGATTTGTGCACTCATAAGAGGAAGCTGAAGGGAGATGAGCAAGTGAAGATGGGCAGGAATGTATCTGCACTCATACAGGGCAAGACTGTTGATTCCATGCCACTATCCACCTTGCCACAGAAGTGCAAGGATCCTGGCACTTTCACTGTTCCATGCACCATTGGAGATATTACTTTTGCAGATGCCATGTGTGACCTTGGAGCCTCCATTAATGTCATGCCCACATCAGTTTACAGATCATTACATCTTAGTGATTTGAAACCCACTGGTGTTGTCATTCACTTAGCCAACATGAGTGTTGCGCTTCCACTTGGACTTATTGAAGATGTGCTGGTGCGAGTTAATAATTTGATTTTTCCTGTAGATTTTTACATACTGGATATGGTGAATGAGTCTTCCAGCCATGGTTCTACATTGATCCTAGGGAGACCATTCTTGATGACAGCCAGGACCAAAATTGATGTTTATGCAAGAACCTTGTCCATGGAGTTTGGTGATGACGTTGTCCAGTTTAACATTTTTGAGGCCATGAGACATCCTGTAGAGGAACATTTTGTCCTTCTTCTTGATATCATTGATGCTACAGTAGATAGTGTTGATATTTCTAGTTTACTTTCTGATTCTTCTGATTTTTCTGATTTTGATCTTGCTTCTTGTAATTGTACATGTGCTGATTATGCTGTTGCATGTAGTATTTGTGTGGAGATTTCCTCCGCACTTCACTCTGATTGTGTTGCAGGTACAGATACAGGTTCTGAGCCTACTGATATGCTTCCAGCATATAGTAGTTTTTAGGATTAATTGATTAATAAGTTGTTTAAGATTTAGTAAATTAGATTAGGAATTGGTGAATTATTATTTAATTGCATATTAATTTAATTTCTTAGTTATTTTATCATTTAGGAACCAACAAGAGAGGAAAAGAAGCAAAAAGAGCAAGCCAGTGCTCTCGAACAAGTCACGCGATTAGCGTGGGATCTCACGCGATCAGCGTGGAAGTGTCAAGATCAACAAATTCAACTCGAACAAGCCACGTGGTTAGCGTGGCCATCCACGCGAGTCGCGTCATTCTATCAAAACTCAGGCATTCAGCTCGAATGAACCACGCGATCAACGTGGAGATCCACGCTATTAGCGCCATAGTTCCAGGGCAGCTTATTTAACTCGAACATCCCACGCGATCAGCGTGGGATGCCACGCTAGTCGCGCCACGAACTCGTTTTTTCCTGATTTAAAAGATTTGAATTGATTTAGCTGCGGAAAAATAGTTCCTCATTACTGGATTTAACCCTAGAACTTATGGGAGATAAAATGAGGCCTCTGGGTCACAAAGAAACAGCTTCCACTGGGCATTGGGCAGATTTTCTAAGGAAGAAGCCATTGAAGAACCTTGGGAGAAGATTGGAAGCATTGAGGATTTGCAGAATAGCACTCTGTGTAACCTTTTTCTTTTCCTCTGGTAATTTCTCTCTAGGAGTATGTTAGTCATGGGAGTAATATCAATTCTGAGTATGCTTGGCTAATTCTTGTATTGTGGTTGAGCCATGAACCTATGAGAATTCCTCTATGTCTTGATTGGTTTTAATAAGAGTTATCATAATTGCTTGTTTTATTCTGTTCTTCATTGCTTTATTCTTAATTGGGACTGGCCATTCTATTAAGAGGTTTAGGGTTAGGATTCACAATAGGGATATTGGGATTCTAGTTTCTGAATTGAGTAAAACAACAATTTATACATTGCCTAGGGAGAGGGATGTGTAGTTGTAGCAATTTCAGGATGTGCTGCTTAATGCTTGGTTTAAGAAGGAATCACAAAGGGATTAGGGTTTTTAATTTCACTAAAAGGTTAAATTACTAAGGGATTAGGATTTAGCTACTTAGAGGAGAATACATCAGCTGAGTAATTAGAAGTAATCCAAGTTAATAATCAATTGAAGCATAGTAGGAAGGAATCATAGGGGATTGCACTTAACTACAATCATCCCTCACTATTGCAGTAAAATCTAATCAACATTCGCTTACATTCTTGTTAAATTTCTGTTATTTCATTTACGCTACTCAATACAACTCAACAAACTCTCTCAAACTCATTATTTGTCTTCCAATTTCTAAGACGTTAAGTTACGTAAGATTGCATTCAATCCCTGTGGAGACGATACTCTACTTACTCACTTTATTACTTGAAATGAACGGTACACTTGCCGAATTCGCAACACCTACTATCCCACTTCCCTCAGCCCCCAGTCTTTCCTTGCCTTCCACCATTCAGCCACCTTACTTGGAGCTAAAGTCACTACCTGAGCACCTCAAATATGCATATTTAGATGATGCTCAGAAGCTTCCAGTCATCATATCTAGTAGCCTGTCACTTGAGCATGAAGAGAAGTTGTTGCATGTTTTGAGAGGCCACAAAAAGGCCATTGGATGGACCCTTGCTGACCTTCCTGGCATTAATCCTTCTATATGCATGCATCGAATACTTTTGGAGGATGACTCTAGGCCGGTGAGGCAGCCACAGAGCAGGCTGAATTCCACTATTCTAGATGTGGTGAAGAAGGAAGTGACAAAGCTACTAGCTGCAAGGATCATCTATCCTATCTCAGATAGCACTTGGGTTTCATCTATCCAAGTGGTTCCTAAGAAGTCGGGTCTCACAGTTGTGAAGAATCAAGATAATGAGCTGATTCCGACTAGAGTGGCCAACAGTTGGCGAGTTTGCATTGATTACAGGAGACTCAACCAGGCCACTCGCAAGGACCATTTCCCTCTTCCCTTCATTGATCAAGTTTTAGAGAGGTTGGCAGGTAAATCACATTATTGCTTTCTTGATGGTTTTTCTGGTTACATGCAGATTCATATTGCACCAGAGGATCAACATAAGACCATATTCACCTGTCCATTTGGCACATTTGCTTACACCCGGATGCCTTTTGGCCTATGCAACACACCTAGCACCTTCCAAAGGTGCATGGTAAGCATCTTTTCTGATTTGTTAGAGAGTTGCATGGAGGTGTTTATGAATGATTTCATTGTTTATGGTTCCTCTTTTGATGCATGTTTGGATAGTCTCTCTAGAGTGCTTGACCGATGTACTAAGACTAACCTTGTTCTTAACTTTGAGAAATGTCATTTTATGGTGCATGAGGGTATAGTCTTAGGGCTTTTGGTCTCTAATAGAGGTCTCGAGGTCGATAAGTCCAAGATTGATGTGATTACTTCTTTGCCTTACCCCACTTCTGTGCGGGAAGTACGTTCTTTTCTTGGACATGCAGGTTTTTATAGGAGATTCATTCAGGATTTCAGTAAGATTGTATTGCCATTGTCCAAGCTTCTCCAAAAGGATGTAGACTTTACATTTGACCAGCCTTGCAAAGAGGTATTTGAGGGACTGAGGAAGAAGCTGACTACCTCTCCCATTATGCAGCCACCAGATTGGGAGCTTCCCTTTGAGCTGATGTGTGACGCCTCTAATTACGCACTTGGTGCTGTGTTGTCACAGAGACTTGGTAAACTCTCCCATGTCATTGCTTATGCTTCACGCACTTTAGATGCAGCCCAAGATAACTACACCACCACTGAGAAGGAGCTTTTAACTATTGTTTATGCTTTTGATAAATTTAGATCTTATTTGCTTTGCTCCCATATCACTGTCTTTACTGACCATGCAGCTTTGAAGTACCTGTTGAAGAAGCCTGATGCTAAACCTAGATTGATCAGGTGGATGCTTCTTCTTCAGAAGTTTGACCTCGAGATTAAGGACAAAAGTGGTGCAGAAAACTTGGTTGCTGATCACTTGAGCAGGATTGAAGGATCTCTTGAGTTTTTTCCCATTCTTGATAATTTCCCTGATGAACATTTGATGCATTTGCATTCATCACATGTCGCACCTTGGTTTGCTGACATTGTTAATTTCATTGTTGCATCTGTTGTTCCACCTCATGCATCTAGGTCCCAAATAGATAAACTTAAGAGTGATGCTAAATATTATGTTTGGGATGATCCTTATTTGTGGAGATTTGGTAGTGACCAAGTGATCCGAAGGTGTGTGCCTGATCATGAGATTCAGTCTATTCTTCAATTTTGTCATGGCACACCTACCAGAGGTCATTTTGGTCCTCATAGGACCGCTAAGAAGGTATTAGACTGTGGGTTCTTTTGGCCCACCCTGTTTAGAGATGCTCATAACTTTACCACCACTTGTGAGCAGTGTCAGAGAGCAGAAGGAACCATTACACATAGACATGAGATGCCTCAGTAACCCATTATTTTTTGTGAGATTTTTAATGTCTGGGGTATTGATTTTATGGGTCCATTTCCTATTTCTCATGGTTATTCATATATTTATCTTGCTGTAGATTATGTTTCTAGATGGGTTGAGGCTAAGGCCACTAAAACTAATGATTCTAAAGTTTTTGTGGATTTTGTGAGATCCGACATTTTGTAGGTTTGGTGTGCCTAGAGCCATTATCAATGACCAGGGGAGCCATTTTTGTAATCGGTCATTGGCATCCTTGCTTCAGAAGTATAGGATTGTGCATAGAGTTGCTACAGCTTATCATCCCCAAACTAATAGGCAAGCAGAGGTTTTTAATAGAGAGATCAAGCAAGTGTTACAGAAGGAGGTGCAACTAAACAGGAAGCATTGAAGCAAGCTACTTGAGGATGCTCTATGGGCTCACAGAACCACTTACCGGACACCTTTAGGGATGTCTCCCTATAGTGTGATTTTTGGTAAGGCATGCCACCTACCAATGGAGATTGAGCACCGTGCTTATTGGGCGGTGAAGAGTTGTAACATGGCATTTGATGAAGCGGGTGTGGAAAGGAAGCTTCAGTTGCAAGAACTTGAAGAGATTCGCTTAGAAGCCTATGAGAATTCCAAGATTTACAAAGAAAGAGTGAAGAGATTTCATGACTCTAGGATTCTTAGAAATGAGTTCCATAGTTGCCAAAAAGTGCTTTTGTTTAATTCTCAACTTAAGCTTATTTCCGGTAAACTTCGATCTAGATGGGATGGACCTTTTGTTATTACTAATGCTTTTCCCCATGGTGCAGTTGAGATTAAAAATGAAGTTACCGGTAAAGTCTTCAAGGTCAATGGTCACCAACTCAAAGTATTTCATGAAAGCCCTCAGGTGGAGGAGGAGCTTGTGGCGGATATCTCTTTGGTCTTGCCAATTTTGTGTGATGAAGCATCTTGAATGACATTTCGGGAGTTTCCTTTTCCCTTCTTTTATTTGTTGTCTCTTCGTTTGCATTTATTTGCATGCTTACATTAAGGACAATGTGAATTTCAAGAGGAGGGTGAAGGATTCCAAAATCTGTTTTCTAGTTATATTGTTTGTTTTCTGTTTTCTGCTTACGTTTCTTTTTATACATTCTATTTTCTATTTATCTGTCTATTTTAGTTTTTGAGTCTGTATGTTTCTATTTTCTGTGTGTTTATGTTGCTCTTTCTGTTTATGTTGCTGGTTTTATTGAATTTAGGCACTTTTCATGTTTTTCATAGGATTTCTAACTTGCATAAATTGTGAGAAATGTTAAAAATTTGGTTGGATTGAGAGGTTTCATGCTTGATGTGAATCATTGTTGCAATTGTTGAAGTGATAAGTAGGTTTGAGAAATAGAATTTAAGATGAATCATGTGTGATATAATTATACCTTGTGAGTTTTTGAGCCTTTGTGGATATGTTCTTTCATGTGTGAATTCACCCTTGTGCTAGATTACTCTATGTTTTGTGTTGCTTCTTTTGACATTCCTTGTTGCACATGCTTTGATTGAGGATATTTAGGTCTTCTTTCTTTTAGCCACTAGCCAAATAAACCTATCCTTGTGTTGATATCCATTGTCACCCCTTTTTGAGCCTTTAGCCTTTTCTTTCTTATATAGCTCATTGCAAACTAAAAAAATGGAAAACCATGTTATCCTAGCTTTAGGGAGGAAAGGGGCTTTGGAATTGTTTTGGGAGTGGGTTTCAAACAAATGTGGGGTATTTTTTATTTGCTTTTTTTTTCATTTGAAAGAGAAAAAAAAATGATGATGAGAAAAGAATAGAAAACAAAATAAAGAGTTTAAAAAGCAAAGTTCAAAGGAAAAAAATTGTGCATAATCAAAGAAAAATAAGTACAAGAAAAGCAAAGAAAGAAAAATATTTATAAATGCAATAAAAACTGTTATGGTTGATTTTCATCCTTGTAAATTCCTTTAAATCTCATTTCTTTGTTTCTACCCCTCTTTTAACTTGTTGGCTTGCTCCCCATTGCCCCTCTTTTCTCTTAGTTTTGGCCTAAATATCCTTTTCTTATCCACCTTAACCTAAGCCATTCATTACAAGCTAATAAAGTCCTTTTGATCTTTTGATGCATGTGTATTTCAAGTTGAATGAATTAGAGTCTTGTCAATACTTGGATGTGCTAGTTACATGTGGTGTTTGAGTGTAAACACAAAGCCATACACATTATATGAGGTTGAGCGTTGCCCTTTGAGAGATTTCTATCACCTTGGTACATTCTTAATTCTAAACTTGACTACTTTCTCACTTTGCACTTTGTGATCCTTTTTTCATGGGTTGTTTGTTACCGTAATATCATTCTTCCATCTTTCATCTTTCTCATTTTTGTGCATTGTTATGATTCATTGAAAAATATTTGTGCCTTGTTCATAATTTTCTTTAAATTTTTTGATTTACTTTAGTTTGAAATTTTCTCTTAGTCTTTCTTTTAGTTTTGCCCAGGAGTGCAAATGTTTAAGTGTGGCGTATTTTGATGGAGTGCCTTTAGTTAAATATTTTTCTATTATTTTTAGCTTATTTGATTTCTCTTGGACTTTTATTTTCCCATTTTAATTCAGTTTTTGTCTTAGGCAAGTTAGTGGACTTAATTACTAATTGTTGCGTATTTTGGATTTTATGCTAACTTGACGTATTTGTCTTGTATAGAACCTACAGAGCTCTAAGGAACTCTGAATTGAGCTTTCTTGTAGTCCTTGGAAAGATAACGAAAAGATCTACAAGTTTTCTAGAAATAAGCCAAGGCCAATTCTTCCATTTGAAGGGTCATTTTATGCTTTGAAGTCAGAACCACTGCACTTGCATTTTGGGCTGCGAGTTGGACTTTTATTGTTGTAAATAGCATAAATAATTAGAATTGATGGGTTGTTCATGGCCCATTCTTTTCTTCAGACTTAGTCACTATATATTAGTGACATTAGGAGGAATTAATACATTACATTTTCATTTTGCAAAAAAACAGTTTTACATTTCTCTTTTTAAGTTTTTAGAATCAAAACCTTTTCTCTTATTTTCTCTCAACTGTTCTTCATTGTTCTTCATTTTCATTTTCGTGCACTTATTTCATAGGGCTTTCATTGATGATGATTATGGAAGGCTAAAGAATCAATCAATCTAAGGATCCAACCCAAGCAAGAGAAGAATTTGAGTTCTGGTTTGGTATTTTGAATTTCGTGTGAATGTTCACTTTCTTCTTCAATTGTTATTATGTTTTCATGATTATGAATGCGTTTAGGATTGAAAGCGGATTAGGTTATGGATTGATTTCCTAATTTCGAATATAAATCACAAATTAATTGGATGATATTTCAATTAAGGTTGTGGTTTCAATTAATTTGGGGGTTAATTCGATTGAACTGCTTCTAATGAAATTGAATGAACTTTCACAATAGGATAAATTTCTGAGAACGATGATGATTTGAATAGCTTGGTTTGGTGAATTGGATTGATGCTCTTTAATCTGTTTTGCATTACTTGTTATCAATTCTGTTAGTTTCCGCATTGATCTTTAATCGTAGTTTGTGTTTTTGCAATTTTCATTTAGCGCATGCAAACTGTTCGACAAAAATCCCCTTTACTGTTAGTAGTGAATTGAAGATAGAACCATATTGATTGTGTCTCTGAGTTGACCTAGGTTAATCCTGTGCTACAGAATTAACGTTGTTTAATAGTTTTGAAGCGATACGACAAACGCTTATTATAACATCCCCAAAATTATAAAAATGTGATGATAATTGGATACAAGTATGTTTAGAGAAAAATAACTATATTACTCTTTCCATGATGCAGAAATTACTAGAAAACCCTTAAGATGAAAATTTCAGAAATGCCCTTGGACATTTTTGAAAATAACCAAAATGCCCCTAGGAAGCATGACAAAATTACCAATATGCCCCTAGGACAAAAATGCTCAAATAACTTTAAAAATTTTGTAGAAACCTAATGGAATTATAGCATACACTTAGCTAACTAAGTATCAAAATATTTTGAGACACAAAACTTTAGAATAAAATTTCTAGGAATTTTTCAAGATAACAACTTTGAGACTTTATTTAAGAAAATTCAAGCATAAGAAAAACATGGAAAGATGATACATATAATCTAAGGAATTTTCTCTTAATTATAGAATATATAAACCAATTTAATAAAATGGTTTAGTAATTTTTGATAATCAGCAGAAGTATAGGCCAATCAAAAACAAGATAAGAAGAAAAATCTTCTCTTGTCTCCTTTGGTAGATCACGTGGAAAGCTCTAGAGATTATTTCATCAATCCCAACGGTCAAAAGTTACATATGTGGGATATTAGTGTACTTTTAAAATTTTAAGGAGATCCAACGGTTAACGAATCCATAATAAGGCTTTTACTAAAACAGGTTTTGTGATAAAAAGTGGAAGGACATTTGTATGGCATAAAAGGAAGAAAAATTTATGTTCCCACCCCTAGGTATGAAGAGCACGTGAAGAAGGGTGTAGAAAAGGCAAGAAACTTCATGATAAGCCACTTAGAAAGCAAGCCACATGATAGAAACAAGTGGTATGACACTTGTATGGCATGGATGCAAGATAACATAAAAATCAAGCCAAGATTTCTCCACCTCCATCTAGCCTTCACATGAACTTTGATGAAGCAAGGAGAAGCTTCATGAAATTGGACACATGTAGGGACACTTGTAAAGGCATGCCAACTAAGTGGACACTTGGAAAGGCATTCATTATGACCAAGACAAGTGTTAGGACACTTGTATGGCACAAAATCAACTTGGAAGATTTTTAAGAAAAAGTTATATTTTCTAAACACTATATAAAGGGAGGGGGGGAACCTTTGGTGCAAACCATTCTCAAGGCACTTCCTCTACCTCAATTTCGTGCTCCCTCTCCCCTCATATCACCTTCATTTCATTTCATCTTTCTCTTTTAAAACTTGAATCAAGAAAGACAAGCAAACCCATCTCTTTGAGAAAATTTTCGTGAGAAACCTAGCAACCTTAGGAAGAGTTCTTGTCAAGTTTAGTAGAAGGATATCAAGGCTTCATCTCTAAGAGGATTTCCCAAGAAAGGAAGGAAGGAAGGAAGCCATTTATCCATTCAAATTCAAGACTCAAACTCACTTGAGGTAGGCAAAGCTTAAATCTCTAGTTAAGCCATGGTTTGGATTAATTTACATGCTTTAGTAGGCTGAATTATGGTTATTATTTAGGCTTGAATTTCGTGATGTTTGAAGGTTATTCTTTAATGAGAATATGTTAAGTTAAGCCATAAGATAGGTGATGATTTATATCCATCAATATTAGTGATGTATGAAAGCCCATTTGATGAACTTTTGAAGGTGATTTTAATGATATTTTGGACTATCTGTTGATATTTTTATGAAACTATTTTGATTTAAATTTAGAAGTAGAGGTTGAATGGTATGTAGTTTAATGGTTTAACTATTGAATGATTCACTTTTGAGGATTAATTAGTGAGGAAGTAAGTGAAAGAAGAATCAAGATTTCATACTAGGTTTGAATCTTTTCTTGTGAAGGTTTCAAGGGAATTAGATATTATTTATATTGAGGATCATTAGTTAGATTACTAACATAATTTCTCTATAGTTAAAACTATTCTCTGGTTATGCATAAAAGATGGTAATAATCTTACTTGATTAAAATATGGTGGTGTAACCATACTTATAATACATATTATGGTGGTGTAACCATATTTATAATCCAAATGATGATATAATGAAAATATTTTTCCATAAGGTATATGTGTTTCACTTATGGATTTGATTTTATTATGGATGAATATTGATGTGATAAGATAGGTGGATTACTGTTTCCAAGTCCAGTACGAGGCTTTGGAGAAACAGAATCTGATGCTACATACAGTACAATATGTAGTACCCAGGCGCAAGATACATGGCAATATTTCATGCATGTTTGCGTAAGACTATAGCAGCGTCCACATCCAGTACGAGGTGTGGCCACATACAGTACGATATGTGGAGGCCATTTGCCCTGGGATAGTTCATTTCATGCATTCATATAGCTTGCATATTTCTTATGTATGGGTTTGAATATATTGATGTTTTACTAACCTACTAGTAAGTTTGGGATTTAACTTTGTCTACTGAGAAATTTTATTTCTCACAAGAATTGTTTCATGTTTTTCTTAGATAACAATCATGGTCAGGTTCACTAAAGAGCTGGAGTAATGAAGGAAGTTATGTATTAGACTGAAGCATAGAAAATACTATATTTGTATGGACTTTTGTAACAAGAACTATGACTATGTACAATATTAAGTTTATAATTGTACGTTTTATGTTTTAGTAATTTCACTAATAGTTTTCTTGGAAATTTTCCATTAAGCAAATAATAACAAAGTTAATAAAAATAAGTAGAAATTTAGGTCGTTACACTTATCAGTCTGCAAGGAAGTGAAGACCGGATGCCCGAGTTATCTATTATTGAGTGGAGCAGAGAATATGCCCGGGGAAGACTTGTCACGGATCCCGGTCGTAAATGAGTTCATTGATGTTTTCCCAGAGGAAATTATGCAACTTCCACCAGATAGGGGAATTGATTTCTCCATTGACTTGATTCCCGATGTGGGGCCGATCTCCATAGCTCCTTATTGTATGGCTCCTCTGGAATTAAAAAAATTGAAGGCACAGCTCGAGGACTTGTTGTCTAAGGGGTTCATAAGGCCGAGCACATCTCATGCACTCGTGCACATCTCATGCACCCGTGCATATCTCATGCACTCGGACGTATATGAATTATCGAGAAGCTCATCTCGGATAAGTCTTACACTCTCATATATGGTCCGCTTCCCTGGCCAGAGGACTTCCTCAATCACAATACAAACATCACAGTGCAAATCATTTACATGTATGTTTCAATCAAAAAAATAGTAACACACAATTTAAATACACGCACTGCATCATACAATAACCATAACTCCCCAGGAGTATGGTGGAACATAATCAAGAGAGCCAACTCCCCAGAACAGAGAGCTTACCTTCTCTGATTCCAGTACCTATCCTCTCACCCGCGTGTTTACCACCACTGATATCTTCTTTATCAAGCCCTACACTAGGCAAGAATGATATCAAGAACGGTTCTCAACCAATTCATGAAAAGAACCCAATTCTTTTCCAGATCTCAACCATATACCATCAACCAGTGACTTGTAAACCCCATAAAGATCTATCTGAGCATAACAAAATACCCAAAACCCATAAAAGTTAGCTTTCAAGGTTGAACCTTCATCACAACAACCTCCTAAGCATACTTTTCCAAAGAAACACCAACCAAAACCAACCCTAACTCATATGGGTCCTTTTTCCTCTTAAAACCAAACTCGAAGAGACAGCGAAACTTACATATCTTACCTTAAAAACAACAATGATGGCTAGAGGACAGCTTCTCTAAGCTTAGACGTCCTTATCATGCCTTCTACTCCTTAAAGGTTGAAACTTTAAACTTTCCTTTGGAGAAATGATCTCCTCGCCTGATGATTTTCACCACTAACAAAGGTTGGAAACTAGTTTGTAAGATGATTCTCTTAAATCCTTATGTTGGATGTGAAGCTTTTAGGTTAAGGAAAGGTTATCTAGGAAGCTTTTCTCACTTTAACAATGGAGGAAGTATGGAATAGAGAGAGAAAGTATTTTAGCAAAGACGGTGAAAATAAAGTTTTTAATGAAATATCTCACTCATGCATATCTTAAATATCCTGAAAATTGACACGCGTCAAATCGTACTATAAGGATCTTCCCGCGTCAAAACAACCAGCAAAGAGCCAACATGTGTCACTTGTGTAAAGTGAATATGTAGAGATATTTGACTACCGGGTTGGGTCTACTATTTGGCAAGTCAATTTATTATACCTCATATACAGGTTACGTGTGACTACCCAAGTTCTCTAAACCCTAGTGATGCTGCCGGGTTGGATTTATATATATATATTGAGTGCAACTTCACTACCATACCCCGGGTTCCTGAGCACTCATTCCAACCACAAGGCTAAGTCCGGGTTATACAGCAAGTACATACTATTTTAATCGATTACGAATGCTTATGTAATCGATTGCATAAGAACTCGTCCTTGGTACTATAGTACGTTCAAGGTTCCGCCCTCCTCCGACCTCAATCGACCTAATCCGAATTCTTTCCTTGGTACTTCACAAGTCCAAGGTTCCTTTCAACCACGTCCGGGCTCCTAACCCGGTAACTCTACCAAAAAGGGTTATGAGCTCTTCCGGTCTCTTTACCTGGTAGCTCTTACAAGTCATCCACATACGAGCTCTTCCGAGATCACAACTCGATAACACATCCGAGCTCATCCGATATTACAACTCGGTCCTCAAAGAAAAGGAATACACAAGCTCTACCGAGACCACAACCCGGTCCCTCTAGGAAAAGGAATATACGAGCTCAACCGAGTTCGCTACTCGGTCGCTCTTTCCTTCCTTGTCCGGGTTCCTTTCTATACATCAACACTTTTCCCCAAAAGTGCTATGTATATACACCACTTACGTGGCAAAAATCCGGTCATGTACTAACCCGGTCTTCCTCTAATCCTGCTATATACCACGATCCTGGATTTTAAGAAGGTACTATCTACACCCCCCCTTTTATCCAAGTTCCAAAATGCACCCCTTAAAGTGACAACCCGGTCATAATAACCAGGATTATCGCAGGTTCATTATAGGCGAAACCATGGATTGGTGGTGCGAAGACAGGAACCCAGACGAGGTCGGACAAGGACGGACCTTGGGGTTTATAAAGTGCCTTGGACGGATTCCAACGTTATGCAATCGATTACATAAGAATCGTAATTGATTAAAGATGCCCAGTACTTGCTTGATATCGTGCACGTGATCCACATTGACTACCAGGCCACTTAAGTGACACGTGTTGACTTTAGTGACATATGCGACGTGCGCTGACTCAGTGGGTATATATAAGTAATGTGAGTTTGGGTCATTTTCCTACCTAACCCATTTTCTCTTTGACCTTTCACCAAAGACATTCTCTCTTCCTCCTTCCACTTCCTCCATTAATGAACAAAGGAAAGCTTTGAGTTAGGGAAAAAAAGGCAATTTTGAGACATTTAAGCTTGGGAAAATCCATTCGCCAATGTTGTTAAACACCTTAGAAGTAAGAAACGTAAGTAAGAACCTCAAAATCTAACTGTTAAGGATTTTGGACCCTTTTTGGGGGTCTGCATGTCACCTGTCGGGTGACTAACTCTTGTAACCTAGAAAAGAAGAGTTTCCTTACATGCAACGGGTGAGAATCGCTTTTAATCTCTTGCATTCATGTATGTAGGGTGTGACGCTAAGGATAGTGGTGTTCGAAATCGCGAGAATGAAAGAACCAGTACAGAGCTTCGGACAAGTAAGCTATTTGATCTTGGGAGTTCTCCCCCTCGACGACGTTCCACCATACTCCGAGGGAGTGATGGTTATTGTATGTCATGATGCATGTTGAAATTGTGTGTTACTGCTTTGATTGAAAACATGTATATGATTTGCATTGTGATAATATATTGTGATTGTGTGAGAATTCTCTGGCCAGTAGAATGGATAAATATGGACTTCCCTTAAAGCCAAAGTGATGTGGAACAACTCTAAGTGGTCAATTAGTATATACGAAAACCCTGAGAGAGAATGCCCATTAAGTTAGATGAACCTCTCTTGGAAGAGCCATATACGTCCACGCAGAACCTGGTTCCTCCGGTGCTGTCTGTCCGAAGTCCTGGGGGAATGTGCACATTAAGTTGGATGGTCTTCCTCAGGCAAGGGATGTACAAGAGCATGTGCCCATTAAGTTGAATGATCTTCTCTTGTATGATCCGTGTGATTGTATACATGTATTATGTTTCTGAAAGTCGAGATGACTAATTTGTGTAATGCCTGTTTTAATACTATGTATCGTGGAAGTGAACCCTGGGAAGGAGAGACCTTCCAAATCCCAGAGTTTACTGAGATCATTATCTCACCCCGATTGGGGATTATATGTGTTTGTAGGTGATGAGCACAGGGAGGAAGGCAGATCCCGGGGCAAGAGGCCCAAGTAGCAGGCAGTCTGTGGGATCCCGGACCATAGGCCGAGTCGGGACGGGCTCTGCGTGGGGCTTAGTTTTTGGGGCATGTCGGTTATAATTGTATATGCATTTGTGTTTTGGTAACCCGACACCCTTTTGTGATGTATCCCGGTCCCTTGTTATGTACCTTGGCCCTGAGGGGTGTTGTTTTAAGAGTTTTCACCCTGAAATGTACACTATGTTATTGTATACAGTATTGATGTGGGATGACATCACTCTTTTGTTGCTTCCAAATTAACTGTCATTAATTTATATGTTGCACTGAATGATCGTATTTGAATGTTAACAACCAGATGCATACGAGGTGTTACACACCCCCATGTTATCAATGTGTACATCATCTCAAGCCATTACATAGGCCGATCTCAATTATTATCACAGTAGACACATACGTCTCTTACACATCATCCACAAACACCACAAACAAGTGAGCCAGTGTGAAGTATTAAGTGTTCGGGTTGGCACCTAGCTATATTAACCTAAGATAAGAATCCGAACAAAGTTGGACGAATGCGGATAAGATCGGTCAAGGTCGGCAAAGGTCAGTAAAATGGTGGTTAAAAAGGGGTAAAGGTTGAACAAGGGTAGGCAAATGTGGACAAGAGCAGACGAGGTCGGAAGAGGTCGGTCAAAGGATTCTTTGGGTTTCCATAAAATACCAAAGGATGGACTTGGCACTATGAAATCAGTTATATAAGCACTGTAATTGATTATAACAGATAGCACATACAAGACTCGGGTTTGTATGAGTATTACCAACCTACCCAAGGTCGTCCAGATAAGGAAAACCAAGTAAGGGAGAACCCGGTGGTTTTAAGAGAAAAGGTGAGGGCTCTTCCGAGTAGGGAAACCCGGTAGCTTAGAAGGAAAAGGGCTTGAACTTAACAATTCTAAAGAGAATTGCCCGACCGAGTAGAGGACCCGGTGGCTCTCTTCCCGAGGAAGCATGAGCTCATCCGAGTTAGGGAACCCGATGACTCTTTTCCCGAGAAGGCACAAGCTCATCCGAGTTAGGAAACCCGGTAGCTCACTCTCTTGAAGAAAACTTTAGCTCAACAGCTCTAAGCTATCATCCCGGGTAAGGAACCCGGTATGCCAATGTCCGCAACAAGGACTTAGTCACGTTCTGCATGCACACGCATGCTACGTAACCCGCTTAACTCGGCCTACCCATCCAGGTAGCTGACATCACAAACACAAGGGGTTGATACCTATGTGCAACACGGCCAACCCATCCTAGTACCTGGCACCTCCACGAACACTTCTGAGAAGTGTCTTGGGAGCTTTTCAACATCAAAATGCCAACTTCCCACACATGCACGAGGAGTTCTTACAACATATACTCCCCCCCTTCCAGAACACCATCAAACACCACACCAGAACATCATTAAATATCAACACAAAACACCAACCAACAAACATAAAACGTAACCCGTTCCATTCACTCAAAGACACAATTTTCTAGCAAACAACACACACAGGGACATGCAATCATCGCGATGGTTGGGCTCCCTGGTCCTCAACCATGTTACCTAAAACTTTTATCAAACATAATAAACTCCCTTTACCTAGCCAGGAGTTCGTTCACGAGCTTCACGACGTTTTGTTCTAACTTCTGCTCCGGCCACAAGGTCCGTCTCGACGTCAGGATTCCGTGGTGATTCTCACGGGTTGAAGATAACACAGAGGGGGTCGAGAACGAGAGGCTTTATGGGTGAGTTTTAGAGAGAGAATGGAGAAAAGCAAAGGTTGAAGAAGGGAAGAGCACGCTTCTGTTGTGCCTGCCTGCTGTTTATAAACGCAGCTAACAAGACATCTCCTTTTGTGTGCATGCACAGCAACCTCTACCAACAAAGTTGACTTTACCCTCACCAATGCACATCCCAAGGCAAAACACTCAAAACAACAATTATCAAATAAAACACACAATAAAACATATAATTAATCACCATATCATACAAAAGAAATGTCCCTTTTTATGACTTGAAATCCGAGGTGTTACAGACAACACCGCTATAACAGATTGTGAACATTGTTCCTATCTATTGGTATGTCTATGTTTACTTTTTGTAAGATTTCTAGTTTTACTTTGATCATGAGTGGCTAGTCCCCCTAGTCCGGGGGTTATGATGTAACTATTTAAATATACTCATCTCTTTGTTCTTAATGAAATTTATCATTGTTTTATGTTAATTAATTATCTTCATTATTTTAATTTTTATTTGAACCAACCATTCCAATACTCAATTGATTGCATAGTAGTAATCATTTCTAGTTTTACTTTGATCATGAGTGGCTAGTCCCCCTAGTCCGGGGGTTATGATGTAACTATTTAAATATACTCATCTCTTTGTTCTTAATGAAATTTATCATTGTTTTATGTTAATTAATTATCTTCATTATTTTAATTTTTATTTGAACCAACCATTCCAATACTCAAT
>QARZ01041078.1:183675-239813 GCA_013407115.1 Glycine latifolia
GGATTGCATAGTAGTAATCATCTGCATGTAATTGGTAGATATAGGTAGAGAATGTTTTGCACCAAATTGCATGATCAAACTACTTGGGTAATCTCTAATAGTTTAGTTAATCTTTAATTAATCATCCCTAGGATGGATTTTATCCTTTGAATTAAATTATAGAACCATGATCATTGAGATATTGATTTAAGGCAAATAACATCTTTTAACCTTGATCATAGGCTTTGGTTGATTTTGGGAATCGATAATTAACTGGGGAAAAAATTTCATTAGGATTAGGATTAGGGGAAAATTGGTACTAGTAAGTCATAACCCTTGATCACTCTTATTATAACTCGAAACCTCTCTTTATATTCATTTATTTTATTTCTTGTAAAAACCAAAATCATAGAAATATTTAAATCCTCTTTTTAATCATCTTTACTATTAGTTTAATAAACTTGACTAATTGGAAATACAACTGGTCATTTGGTTTCGATATCTGGACTTTCGAGTCCACTCCTACTATTTTGTAGGGTACACTTGCCCTTGTGCAAGCCTAACATACTTTACACATCAGGCCACACAAACAATCTTGATGTGAGAAAGCCAAAACAAAGCCACCAATGCCATCATCCAGACCATTTGATTGGACTAGAGGAGGAAAGTCCTACGGTACCATGGTCCCTCTGCATTCCAGGTAGAATGAGTGTAGGATAGCACCAAGAAGCATAAGATTATCCTCAATAGAGAGTTCTTGGGATGATTTCCATACACAAAAACAAGGCAAGGACACTTGTTGGTGTCTGGATTTTTAATTACTCAGGCCATTTTGAGAAAAATTAAGCATTTCCACTCTAGCATTTTGAAAATAACAAGCAAGTGCATCAAAATGGATAGTCTAACTAACCAAGAGGAAAAGAAATGAGTAAAAAGTCTTTGGACATAAAAATTTGAAGAAAGGGGTGAAGAATAGAAAATAAAATAGAACAAGGTATTTATAGAAAGAGAAATGCAAGAATAAAGAGCCACAATAAATAAATTGGCACAGAGAATTGTGCTAGTTACAAAAACAAAGAGAAAATGTGGGAAAACATTGAGAGACATATTAGCGCAATAAATAATGTGGAAGTTAAAGAGATGAAAGGGGTGTGTGTTTCGGAAAGAGACTTGCAAACATTTTCTAACAGTAAAAATTGGCAACAAAACAACCAAAGTAACAAACTCCAAAGGTTGATAACCAACCAAGAATGAATGGTAGAAATTGAACTAGGAGTAAAGGTATGAGTTGTTCTACCGAGTTATCATTCACAAGAACAAAACAAAAAAAAATGATAAGTTGGAGATAAGGTACAAAATGACGTTTCTACAAACTAAGTCAAAAAATATGACTAAATGTACAATTTTTTTTTGTTTTCCTTCAAGCTTGTTACATTTAAAGAAACAAATGTTAGAATAGCCACAAATCACAATCTGCCAAATGTTGGCAAAGCTAGCAATATCAAAAACTACAAGTTGCATATCGGAGAGGCCCAAATCAAGATCTCGGGAGTTTGCACGACCTTCAAAATCTCTTCTCACACCTATGTTGGATTTTGGAACCATGCAAATCATTGACAACCACAATATACAGAGCTCCCCTACCCTGATCGGCCATCGCTGCCTTAAATTGGCCATGGACACGTATCCTATGTCAAACAACCGAAGAAAGCCAAAGCGAGAACCAACAAATGTCAGTTAGATCTAATAAGGGTAGTTCATCACCAAGAGGACACGGGTGTGGATTATGGTGTCGTGCCATGATAGAGGGTTATCCAAAGAGCATAAGGACCTATAAGCACTTCATAAGTTGAAGGGTCCAATGACAAGGTCCATAGACAAGCTTCTACAAGAAGAGATGGCCAAGAGAATCAAGGATGGACTACTCATCAAAGGCAATAAAGGAGGAAGACACAAGGAGATAAATTGGAGCACCTTGAAGATTTGCTAAACAGTTTGCTTAGCGACACAAGCTTGCTAAGTGCAATCCTATCTACAGAGGAGAAATTGCACTTTGCGCAAATGTCTCACTTAGCGGTAACCTTCTGCGAGAATTTTTGAAAACTTTTGTTTACTTGTGTAAGGGGCTTCATGCATGTTGTAAAAAGGCCTTAAACTGTGTGTTTAAGAGGTGATTAGTGTCGTAGGTATCTTCTTATGCCTAGCTCTATAAATACTTAGAATCTCCTAATTTTGGAAAAAACAAATTGTGAATCAATTAAGTTTTTCCTTAGATTGAGAACATAGTCTCTTCTTAGTTCTTGATTGACCCAAATTGATTCTTATCAAGGAAATTATTCCTTTGTGGCAAATCCTCCTCCGGCTTATCGTTCCTCTAAGGATCGTGATGTCAATTTTTCATATCTTCTTTATCTTCTCCATTTTTTCTATTTTTGAGTTATAAGAAAATCATCAATGGAGTTCTTGGATTTTGCATCTGGAACGGTCTGATCCAAGCATACATGTCTTGGACCTCATCATGCCGCCATAATAGCAATGCCTCCCAAGAAAGCCTTCCCTAACACAAAATCTACACCGTCGAGACAGATTAACGACGAGATGATTCTATCATGAGAGGCTTCCAAGAGCATGCTATAAAAAGCACGACGAACCAACCTAACATAAATCCCGCAATATCTAACACTGATGGAAAAATGGACAAGTCTAGTTGAAGAGACAAACACAAAATGTAAAGTCTCTGAAATTGTCTGTGCCCGTTTTTAGTCATGCAAAATACCTCAAGAGAAACAAACAATGAAGATAGTTTCCTAACACAAAGAAGCAGAGAATAAAAAAGGATAGTTGATTCAACATCATCATTAGTCACCAAAATACCCTTAACATTAAAGAAAAATAGCGCATAAATTTAAAGGTATTTTGGATGACTAATGAAGATAGCAAAACAAAGGAAGAGTTGAAGAAGCAACAAAAATAACATAAGGAATTTGTAGGAAAACAAGATGCCAGATACAACCAATCAAAAAAATAAGCATTAATTGTGGAAGATAAATACGAAATCTGTTTTGCTTCAGCAAAAATCTAGGAGCACTTCTCCAAATGAAGGAAAGTTGGAAGTATTCAATGGAGTACGAAGTTAGCTACAACAAATCAATGTTCATGAGAGTTGTGAAGGAATAAAGATTTAAAAGCAACGTAAATGTCTTAAAGAAAGCTTAATGGTGCCAACAAGATTGTATGCTGAGGGAATCCATACATCGATATGAAAGATGTTCAAAAACAACTTTCACGCTTGTTAAGTCGACATTATCTCTCTGGGACAATATCGACTAGCGGTCAACTATTCCAGAGTAAATATCAATTTTTACACTTGTTAAGTTGGCATCGCCTCCACGAGAAAATATCAACTCAGGGGCAACTATTTCGGGATAAATATCAAGTTTCACACTTGTTAAGACAACATTGCCTCTCCGAGACAATATCGACTTAGGGGCAACTGTAACACCCTGAAATTTCAAGCTTCTAAGATAGGTGTTCGATGTGTGTTATGATGCTTGATTGTTTGATTTATTTTATAATTGTTGTCTTGTGTGATTTTTGTCTTGATATGAGTGTTTGGTGAATGTTAAGGTAAGTCAACTCTGTTTAGTCTGTGGTTGTTGTTCCTACACACAAAGTGGACATGTCTTGTCAGCAATGTATATAAGCATCAGAGTGGCACCATAGAAGCGTGTTTCTTTCTTTCTTCGTTGCGCTTTTCTCTCCTTTTCTCTCTAAACTTACCCACACCCTAAAACCACTCCTTCCGACCACTCTAAAATACTCTCAACCACCTATGACCACCGTAGTTGCCACGGAACCCCTATGTCAAGAGGAACCTCGTGACCGAAGTGGAAGTCTTAGACAATTCTTAGTGAAGTTTGAAGAGAACGTAGCCCAACTAGACTGTAAGAGAAGAACTCCTGGTTAGGTAAGAGGAGTTTATTATGTTGATGACAGTTTTAAATACCATAGTTAGGGGCCAGGGAGTCCAACTATGAAGATAACTGCATGTCCCTGTTGTGTGCTATTTTTCCAGAAAAATTATGTCTTTTAACGAATGGGATGTGAAATTTTTATGTTTGATGGTGTTCTTGTGTGAAGAATTTGATGTTGAAAGAACTCAATATTTGTGAAGTTGGTGTTTATTGGTGCAAACTCCCAGAACACCTTTTTAGCAGTGTTTGTAGAGGTGTCGGCTACCGGGTTGGGTATACCGAGTTGAGCTTATTATGTAGTGTATACATGCGGGATGTGACTCTTAGTAGTCTTTTGTTGGCAGATGCCAATATCCTGGGTTCGGGGACTCTTTCTAACAACCAAGGGAGGGGTCTGCCGAGTTGTAGATTCTAGTGCGACTCACCCTCTCCTTCGAGCTGCTGGACTCATTTCTGTCCTTTTCTTTAAAAGAGAGCTACTGGGTTCCCTTCTCGATTGAGCTCATGTCCTTTTCTTTAAGAAAGCTACCGGGTTCCCTTCTCGGTTGATCTCGTGTCCTTTTCTTCGAGAGAACTACCGGGTTCCCTTCTCGGTTGACCTCGTATCCTTCTCTTTGAGAGAAAGCTATCGGGTTCCCTTCTCGGTTGAGCTCGTGTCCTTTTCTTTGAGAGAGTTACCGGGTTCCCTTCTTGGTTGAGCTCATGTCCTTTTCTTTGAGAGAACTATCGGGTTCCCTTCTCAGTAGAGCTCGTGTCCTTTTCTTTGAGAGAGTTACCGAGTTCCCTTCTCGGTTGAGCTCGTGTCCTTCTCTTTGAGAGAGAGCTACCAGATTCCCTTCTCGATTGAGCTCGTGTCCTTTTCTTTGAGAGAACTACCGGGTTCCCTTCTCGGTTGAGCTCGTGTCCTTTTCTTTGAGAGAACTACAGGGTTCTCTTCTCGATTAAGCTTGTGTCCTTTTCTTTGAGAGAGCTACCAGGTTTCCCTTCTCGGTTAAGCTCGTGTCCTTTTCTTTAAGAGAGCTACCGGGTTCCCTTCTCGGTTGAACTCGTGTCATTTTCTTTAGAGTGACCGGGTTCCCTTCCCGGGCTCGTTTCTTCTCTTGAGAGTTGTTGAACTTGTTCCCTTTCTTTCTTTAAGAGCTGCCGGATTAGTGACCCCGGGCTTAGTTTATTTTCTCTAGTGCTGCCTGGTTGGTGAGCCATCCCGACTCACTAGTTTATGTTTTGTTTATGATTGGTATGTAGGTTATAAATGTATATGATTATGTTGTAAATGTTAGTATATAGATGTCCAATAGACAATCTTTTCATTAGATTAGGACGTACATGTACTTTTCATATTGTCATGAATAAATTATAAGCGCTCTTTATCTTGTTTCATATTCTGTCTCGATATCATTATTAATATATGAGTAACTGGATAAAACCCTTGGAATATAATAGGTATCTCTTGAGTATCAGTGATGGGATCACGATCATGAGGATTCAAGGATACCAGATGTCTACTCCTAAATTTTAAGTTCCTAGTCTAGAGATACTGAGAATGGGGATCAACGATTTCGGGTAAGACTAGCACGGCTTAACTACTTGTATGCAGATACAAGGTAAAGACCTCATGAGCTACAGACATGGAGATGTCTTAGCTAAAGTCGTGGGTGGACGTATAAGGGTATAGCTCGCACTGAACGGACCCACAAAGAGACTCTATGAGGAAATCTCACAGATAGTATCATTAAAGTAGTCTCTTATTATTTGGGTGTGTCTTTCCTTAGACTAGAAGTTTTCACCTAGACTGTGTTCTAGAAGACATGCTTTGATTGTATACCTCGTCTGCCTGAAACATGGAGACACATAGGTATACTTTTGGGCATGTCCTGAAAGAACACGAGTCTAGGGTGACTAGCTGAAGGAATTCGTCAAATCTCTGTGAGAGATTAGGTTATCTGTAAACTGGAGAAATCGGGATGACATTTACGGGACTCGGGAATCTATGCATAGTAAAAGAAATCATGAGATGATTTGCCTTTAGAGTCAGTAAAATTGGAGACTCCCTATTTCGTATTAAAGCTTACCCTAGACCGCAAGGGCTGATACGTTTCCTTACCCTAGGTTTTATGGGAAGGTAACCGAGACGAAAGGAAATACATACGGAAACCAAATAAATTTAATAGGATGATCTTGTCATTTACCTAACTAGTTCTGGGGCAACAAAGCATTACTAGTGCTCTGTGTTGTCATTAAATGTGTAGTGGCCTTGTTGGGCCCAAACGCATTTATGTCAGTAGCTATGTTGGGCCTAATGGGTCACACACTAACACTTTATTGTCATGACGTTATAGCATTAAAGGTTTTGGGCCTAATAATGGTTGTTGGCCCAAGAAAGAGTTTGGATACTTATCTTAAATATAGAGGGGCGCATGAATGGAGTTAATAGGCTTGGATAGTCCAAGACATTATTAATTAATTTAAATAGTTAAACTAATCATCTAATATTTAAATTTGATAATTTAAATTTTGAATTTAAATATTTGAATTTAAATATGAATTAACTATAGTACTTAGTTTCATATCAAAAGGAGAAGATAAGAGCTAGATTTGAATTTGAATTCAACTAGAATCTTATCATGATCATGTCCTAGATTTTAGGAAGAATTTTGAGGGCTGATTATGGGCTTATACACGGCTGATATATGATTATCTTTTGGCAAAATTAAATCCCAAGTAATTGACTTGGTCTTAGGAAGATAAGATAAGAGGTTGTTGGAAATTTTGAAATGCAACAACTCTATCTTATCTTCACGTGTGGGATGCTTCATGTTCAGATTTTTTGGTTAAAAATCTGACTCAAACTCTTCTATAAAGTGTGTTATTGTGATCATAGTTCTCTAATAATTTGAGAGGAAAAACCCTAATCTACTTTCCTCTATTTTCACGTGCCCCTTTGTGTGAGTGTTGGCTGAAAATTCAGCCACCAATATCATCTATTGGTGAGCCTCTTAGATAAGTAAAAAACACTTTAAAACATAACCTTATTCCTCTCCATTGGTGTGCCTAGCCTGCCTCCTTTGGTGTTTGTTGGTAGCCTTCAAGAAGTGTTCTTGAGTCTTTACAAGAAGTGGTGTGGATCAACATTAGAGGGCTTGTATCTTCAAGCCTATCCTTGATCATCAAACTTCGAATATAAACAAGGTAACATCTATGTCCTAAAGAATGATTCTTGTGTGGTATATGTGTTTCCACTTTAAAAATTTTGTTTTTCTCACATGCCTTCGGGCTTCAAGGCCCTTTTCTTTCAGTAAATAGTTGAGGTCAGTATATGTGATTATTTTGAGATGATGATATTTGCATTGATACCATGGGGGGTGTATGACGGGTCACACTTGTGAGGAAGGATTTGTTCCAGGTCGGGTCATACATTGATGATGTGGTGGTGGTAGGCTATGTATAAACACGTAGGATGTCGGGACCGGGTGGCTAGCCTTGCAAGGAAGGATTTGTTCCTAGCTACGGTCAGTGCATCAGTGAGCCCGTGATTGGGGCGGTATGTATGTACACGGGGGTGCATAGCGGGTCACCGTTGCGAGGAAGGATTTGTTTTTGGCCAGGTCATGCATTGATGATGCCTATGTGACATACTTCATTTGCACGACGGAAATAGGATGACTGGCTTTTGAGTACAGAAGTACTGGGGGCACGTCTGTTTGGAACTCCTTTATTGAGACCCATGGTTGATCACCAGTAGGGGGAGCGGCCTGTGCACGACAGAGTGACCTTGACATCCTACTGCATCATCTTCCTGTAATGGTCTATTTCCGGGATGGTACCACATTGCATGCTGAGAGATGAGTCAGGAGCATGCATCATTCAAGGCATTATAGGTTGACTTGTGGAATGTATTTGGATGGTTTGCCCATGTTGGTTGCGTGATGAAATGCTTGGGTGTTGTGATGACGTTGTGATGTCTAGATTGCCTTCTCTGACTATTGTTATCTATTATTGTTGTTTTACATGATAAACTCACATTTGCTTTGTTTGTACCGTGTGGATTGGTACCCATGATGATCACGAACTTTCGTTCGTGTGAGCAGACGGACAGTATTAGGTGACTTAGAGGGAGATCTCTTTTTGGTCGGAGCCGTTGAGCTGTTGCGATTACGATGGATCAAATCCCGGAAAAAAGTTGTGTTTTGATAGTCAACTCTTCCATAGATTAGTCTATTGTTCTCTTTCGAAAAACTTGTACTTTTGGATATTTGTAAACACAACTAAATCATGTTTCTACCTGTGAATGAATCGTAATGTAATTGCTTCATGATGATGATTATCTTGTTTACGAAAAAAATTTACTACCATTTTTTTTATAGTCAAATGTAATGGATTTTCATTAAAATCTGTTATTTGAGTAATTAAGAATTAGTGATACAGTAGCGACAAGGTGGGTCGTTACAGCAACTGTTTCAGAGTAAATAACAATTTTCACACTTATTAAGTCGACATTACCTGTCTAAGATAATATTGACTCGGGGCAACTATTTTGAGGTAAATATCAACTTTATACATCATGGAGACGTGGCACAAAACATAGACACATAAAGACCGAATTAAGGATTACAAGACGACTATAGGATCAACAAAACCAACTTAAATAAGAAATATCCTAATGGCATGCTATTAGACTTTTGGCAAGCATACCAATTTGTCGTTGTAAGTTACAAAATTTATAAAAGTTCGTCTCCACAGGGAGTTGTGCTACTCAGTTTTTCCAAATAAAACTTAACAGTTTAATAGTTATGTACAACGAGTATGGTCGAAGTTTTAATGGTTTTACGAAAATAACGAAAGATTACGGAAGATTATGGAAGCTAATAAAATGATTTTAATTAATTCAAGAAAAGCGTAGGATTGGATTTCATCATTCATACATTCGTATCCAATTAATATTACCATGCATAAATCATTTTCTATTATTACTGATGCACACATTAATTAACCTCGAATCGATCCCTCGCAATCGAGTTCTAAGGATATTTACCGAATATCAATCTCTCGAATACGAAGTAAATAACCCAGCATTACAATCATAATCGCGTGCTATTTGCAATCTAAACGTTACGCTCTATTCCTAGCAACGTAACGTAAAGAGCAAAATTATTTAGTTCAAATTCTAAGAGTACTTCCCAGTTAAACTTAGAATCCAATTTCATGAACTAGTGATCAAGTAGAATCAAGCATTAAGAACGGAATAAAATTACCAATAATAAATAGAAAAGACTTATGCATAAATAAATATTAAAAGAGATACTCAAAGGTAAGAAGATTACATCCAATCCTTAAGAGAAACTAACCAAACATGGAGAAAACCTCCTTAAGAGAAGAATTGATGAAGGGCCCCATCACCGCTTATTTCCGGTAGAGTCTCCACACTAAATCTCACTTCTCTCACTTTCCTAACCTACCTAATACTAATATTTAAAGAGCCTAAGGCTTGGGAACAAGCCAAGAAGCAAGGGAGGAGGAGAAAATGGAATGTAAGAAGTCCCTTTCTTCCTTGGGGGTGCATGGCTATTTATAGAGCGCTGGCTGCTCGAGTTCACTCGCCTAGACAAGTGTTTTTGCCTATGTTTGCTCGCCTGGGCGAGCTTAAAGCCCACTTGAAGGCCCACTTGTTGATGCCACTCGCCCAAGCGACCAGAATACACATGAGTCACTCGCTTGGGCGAGTTAAAAGATGGTTCTGGAAAATACTTTTGGGCCTTGATGGATTTTGGGCCTGTTTTGCTTGTAACACCTCCCTTGTTTGCTTTTTAAGCCCTTTTTGATTGTTTTGCTTGTTCGGAAGTTTCGGAATTTCTCGAACCTATCAAAATGCAACATATGATTGGACAAATCTTCCAAAATATGAAGAAAATATTCATCAAATGTACTAAAGACTATTTATCTAGGTTTAGGGCAAGTTTATAAATAATTTTACTGAAATCAAAAGATAAGTGTCAACATTGTAAACTTGGATTTAACTAAAATAGGACACTTATCACATGTTGACTCTAGGCACATCCGATTTACCCCTCATAATAGGATACATAACACAATTACTTACTTGTATAAGCCACGTGGATGATAACATTGTGTAGACATACACTATAAATATGTATCTTGTAATCTCATTTGGGGATAGAACAACATACTTTAATACTACGAGCATTCCCAAACTCTCTCTGGTTTCTCTTTCGTGTTCTCTCTTTCTCATTCAATTTGTTCTATGTTACACAAGCCAAATCAGACTTTGTATCCTGCACCATAACATTATACTTTTCAATAACTTTTACTTTTTCCATAAAATAATTCAATTAAAAAAGTCAAGATATTTTCTTATAAATTAAAATTATCAATTTGCTTAATAATTTTTTATTTATATGAATTAGTTCAAAATGACTAAGGACCGACTTAACATTTGTGTAGACTTAAAATAAATTTTAAGAAAAAAGATTTTAAAAGCTAACAAACATAATTCATTAAAACTATTATGATTTGATATCATTTTAAATTTATTCAAGAAAAATTGAATTAAAAAAAATTGGTACATAAATGAAAAAATATTTATTAAAATGAAGGCAATTAACTTAATATTGCTTTGAGAAATTGTTAATCTTAGGCAAAATCTTATTTAATTTTATATTTGAAACGGCGAACTTTAATAGATACAAGATGTTAAAGACAAATTCAATTTCTCTTATTGTTCTCAATTCTAATGTAATGTAAGTATTTTACTAAGTAAAAAAAAGTGTAGTTATGAGAGACAAAAAGAAATAAAGGAAAAAATGATGTTAGTTAAGTAGTAAAATAAAGTGACACGATATCTTTTATAAAAATAAAGTGACATACAGTCACGATAAGATAAAAGTTTTTGTTTGAAAGAGGAATATTTATTAACTTCTTATTAAATAAATTTTAGTTTAAATAATATTAATAAGTAAAAATAATTTTCAAGACTTAAAGTAAGAAATTTAACACCAATATTAGGATCTAGATTGTGAGTACTGCCTCTAGATAAACGTGATTCACCTGTAAGTCGTGTTCATTAATCTTAAACATCAATAATTAATATTTAATATTATTCATAAATTACATATTTAATATACTTTAATTTAATATGTATAATCGGAGTAGTTGTATATAAATCATAATTATTTTTTGAGAGTAATAAAATGATAATTATTTAGATGGTGTTAAAGAGGAATATATGTGAAAGAAAACAAATAATGAGACTTGAAATATGTAAAAAAAATCAATAGTTTTATAATAAAAAAGAGTTAAATATCAATAGTTTAGTTTTTTTTTTTCTCTCACGTTTCCGTTTCCGGTTCCGCTGCACTCTCAGTCTCACTGCTGCAATTTTGTATCTCCTCCACTTTCTGTGATGGCGCTGTGTGATTTGTAGGTGTACTGTTATTATTATTTATTAAAAGTTGGAGAGTCGGAAATATTTTGTAGTTTGTTTGCACAAAAGTTTACCGGCGTATCACTTGCACAGAGGATTTGGAGCTGGTAAAGACAAAACTGACTTCTACAATTTGAGATACGTCAAGTATATTTTATAATATATATTTCAAAATGAATAATGATATTATAAATATAATACCATGTTATAAAAATATTATCTATTTAAATAAAATAATTCTCTTTAATATATATTTATTTAAAAGTCTACATTTTTTAAGCATTTAAATTATATATGGACAATATAAATTTTGATAAAACACCAACTACATATTAAATATCTATGGAGAAAAATTATATCTTTTACATGTTTTGTTACTCGAAAATTTCACATAAATAATTATGAATGCATTCCTGTAACAGTTTGAATAAACTAAAGTATGATGAATCATGTACTAATTTTTTATCAATTAGAAAATGAACAAGTATATAAGTAGTGAAAAGTCAAGATCGATAGAATTTTCTATTTATAAGGCTCAACTGAAATGAGTTTGTTAGTAAATGCACAGATAAAATTGTATTAATTAGTTATACTTCTTAATTTATATATATATATAGCCATTAAAAAAAACGGAGTATGTAGTAGTAATTGGAAAACAAGACATACCTGCAGGATAAACACATTGATGTAGCAACGCTAGGAGCAGTGAAACAAGATTGTGCGCTAACATGAGAACAGGTTTTCAAGACAGTTCTGAATTTTACAGTCTCAATGAGGAGAGGCTAATATTGGATTGAATAAATGTATTATTTGTAGTAATAACTATATCTAATGAACTCTTAACATAAACATTTTTTCTAATTTAAAGTGTAGAAAGTTTAAACATGTCTTTACGTGTCAAATTGATGTGGTTTAGGCTTCAGCCTTTGCCCAATGTCATTTTCATGGTTGCTGACTAAGAACATAACTTATGAGTTATGACTGTTGCAAGACAATATACATGCGCATGAATTTGCAGGCTTAATAATATAATATGCTATATATCATTAAAATTTATACTTTTAATTCCATCAAATTTTCCTCTTAGAATATTTGTAACCAAACAATTTAACAATGAATATTTTTATTCTATTTTTAATACCATCAAATTTACCTAATTTTTTCAAATTTTAATATATTCTTGGTTGCAATGAGTTGTGGTATCTTTTTTGTTTTCATTTGAAGATGGTTTCGTTGATGTTAGGGTCTGAGTGGGGCAAAAAAAATCTGATTTTGCACGGTTATTATAAGATGTTGTAGTGTGTGGAATTAATGATATATGACAGCTCTTTGTTTTGGGGTAAAATGTATGCTACGTGAATCCATTGTGTTTTACTATTAGATGTGAGGATTTGTATCTCATTCTCTACCACAGGTTTTGTTTTGGTGTGATATATTTTTTATTTTTTATTTTATGCAAGTGAATTAAGGGATGTTGAAATGTTCTGCTTGCAAGAAAGGAGATTATTATCCTTATCTTGCAGAATTTAAGTGAGGCAATGAAAAGAAGGAACCTGATAATCAGTCTATGAAAATATATGAGGTGTAACTTATATTGTTTTAAAGTTTGTGCAGTATATATGATGCTTTTTATCCTATGGATGTCTGTTTTCTGGGTTTGTTGCAAATATGCAGTGTCTATTAGCAATTACTCTAAGGAAGATTCTTTTTGTCTTCATTTTGGATTTGGTTGACATAATAATCTAAGGAGATTTTTTTGGTGCAATTGAGTGCCCATCTAACTACATCAGCTAATTAATCTTCATGTCAAATAGGTTTAATATTATTTTATGCTTTATTTTTACTTATTCTATTTTAAAACTTTCTCAAATATGGCTCAATCATTTATGCTTTGTAATTAGTGATCTAAACTGGTGACTTTATCTTTTGACCCATGTATCCTCACCTTATGTTGAATAACAATTGATGGAATTTTCAAAACAACCAAATAGTTCTTCTGCGACAAATGCGCGTATTAAAAGAAATATGGTACTTGAATAGACGATGCACCAACCAACGATTGGTCATTCATGATCCAAACGATAAAAAAATGAGACCCACAAGTGTTTTCACTTCTTCTTCTAATTATAATACCACTACGTTAAACAGTGTGCAACAAATACCTCACATGCCTGTTTTTAAAGCAATGAAGATGCAAACAATTGCAGTCCAACCATCTTTGAAACATCTACACATACAAGATTTGATACCTCTAATGGTTAGTTTCGATAAATTCAATCTACTTTTACGTGTTAAGGTTTAATTCATATTTTGATATCTCTTAATATAACCTAGATGTTGATTCTTCTAATGAGGAAGGAAACTTAGATTCTCTTACCACCACAAATCCAATGCATTTACACATAGAAGGTATTGCCAAATTAATTATACAAAAAAAATTTATGTCATCTTATCTTACTAATTGAATATTTTGATATTCGAGATCCAATTATACAATGCAAAGAGTGCCAAGCAATGTTGTGGTATGATGAGAGGATAGACAAATATAGGGATGCTGCCAATCGAAAATTCAACCTTTGTTGTGACAATGGAAAAGTTCAATTACCATTATTACAACCAGCACCTCATCTATTGCAAAATCTCTTCTTTGATAAATCTACAAATGAAAGCAAGAATTATCAGCTATTGCAAACCATTTACATCTCTGGAGCAAAGCTTGACAGAACTATAAACAATGGAAAAGGGCCACCAACTTTTTGTATTCAGGGTCAGCCATGCCATAGGATTGGTAGCCTTATGCCTCTACCCGGTGATGCACCAAAATTTTCACAACTATACATTTACGATACTAAACATGAAGTTGAAAACAGATTACATGTTAGGTATTTATAATTTTAAAGCAAAAATTATTTAATTTTTTGCATTTTGCTTTGTTAACTTTCAAACTAACAAGTGAGCTTTAAATTTCAAGCTTCTCTTTCTTTTGGTGCAGTCACAGGAATAATGTTGATCCTAATATTGTGTCAAGATTAGCAGCTATGTTAGATGAACATAATTCTCATGCAAAATCCTTTTGTATAGCGACAGATAGGCTAAAAGAGAAAAATTTACCAAATCTCAAGCTAAAACTCATTGCCAACCGCATCAAGGATGGTCGTATATATAATATTCCAACTGTATCAGAAGTTTCTGCATTGTTTGAAGGGGATATAGATACAATATCAGCTAGGAATATCATTCTAGAGACACAACATGGTGATTTGCAAAGAATTAACGAGTTACACGCCAGCTATTTAGCATTACAATATCCACTTTTATTTCCCTATAGTGAAGACGGGTATAGACATGACATTCTTCACAAGGTGACATCTCTTGGTCAAGCTCGAAAGAGAGTTCACCTTACAATAAGGGAATAGTTTTCTTTTAGACTTCAATTCAGGCCAGGTGAAGCACAAACACTTTTGCATTCAAGGAAGCTTTTCCAAGAATTTGTTGTTGACGGTTATACCATGGTGGAATCAGATAGGCTTACTTTCATCAGGATGAATCAATCAAAGTTAAGGGTTGACAAATTTTCTAATTTATACCAACCCTCTAAGGAAGGTACAATTCAATGATCAAATAGAGGAAAAAGAATCATCTTGCCTTCAACATTTGTTGGTAGCCCCAGGTACATGGAACAACTTTATTTTGATGGTATGGCTATATGTAGCCATGTAGGATTTCCCGATTTATTTATCACTTTTACATGTAATCCTAATTGGCCCGAGATACAAAGATTATTGTCTCCAATGAATTTGAAAGTTGTAGATTAACCTGATGTTATCTCATTTCAAAATTAAATTTGAACAAATGTTGACTGATTTAACAAAACATCAGTTACTAGGCAAGGTCCTTGCATGTAAGTTATTCTTGCTTAATTTAAATATCATTTTTTGTTATAACAAACTCTACTTATATTTAATTTCCTAATAACAGATATGTATACAATAGAATTTCTAAAGAGAGGATTACCGCATGCGCACCTACTTCTATTCCTACATCCTTCTAGCAAGTATCCTACACTAGAAGACATTGATAGAATTATATGTGCTGAAATACCATCAAAGGATGAAGAAGAACAACTTTATCAGTTAGTTCAAGCTCACATGATTCATGGTCCATGCGGCATAATCAATTCTTCGTCTCCATGTATGAAAGATGGATTTTGTTCTAAGTTCTATCCTAAGAAATTTCAAAGCTGCATAGTTTTAGATGCAGATGGTTATCCTTTTTATCAAAGAAGAGACACTGGTAGTACAGTTACAAAAAATGGCGTTTTACTTGACAATCAAAGTGTTGTGCCATATAATAGACAGCTTTTGCTAAGATACCATGCACACATTAACATAGAATGGTGCAATCAAAGCACCTCAATTAAATATCTCTTTAAATATATTAATAAAGGGTATGATCGAGTGACTGCTCTTGTTGTCAATGATTCTGAAGATAATGTTCCAACAAATGAGAACAGAGATGAAATCAAAAAATATTTAGATTGCAGATTTATTCCAAATATATTTTTACCAACACAAATTTTGTCAATTTAAAGTTAAATTCATTGACATATTCCATTTTCAATTTTCCAGGTATATATCACCATGTGAAGTAGTTTGGAGGATATTTGCATTCCCAATACATGGCAGAAAACCAGCAGTTGAAAGACTATATTTTCACTTACCTGGCCAACAATTTGTCTTCTATCATGATCATGAAAATATACATGATGTCCTCTCAAAGCCAAGTGTAGCTGAATCTATGCTCACTTCTTGGATGCATGCAAACCAAATTTATCCTGAAGCCAAGAATTTGACATATTCAGAATTTGTGTCCAAATTGTTGTACAATAGAAGTGATTGGTGTTGGAAACCTAGAAAAAAAGGGTACACAATTGGTAGATTGATTTGGGTTTCACCTACTTCTAGTGAATTATTTTATCTTAGGATGATGTTCACTATCTCCAAAGGACCAACTAGCTTTGAAGATATTCGAACAATTGGAGGTAAATTATATCCAACATTCAGAGACGCTTGCTTTGCGATGGGGCTGTTACAAGATGATCAAGAATACATTGAAGCAATTAAGGAAGCAAATGATTGGGGTTCAAGCCATTACCTAAGAAAGCTTTTTGTTACATTATTAGTGATTGGCTCTGTTAATAAACCTGAGCATGTTTGGGCTAAAACTTGGCATTGGCTAGCTGATGGAATACTATATAAGCAAAGAATGATTTCACGTGACCAAGGTTCTTAAACTTTAACTTTTAAAGAATTCATTTTCCTGATTTTCTAACTATAACTTATTGCACAAATTTTTATTCACTCATTTTCTAATTAAACATCTTTAATGTTAAATTTTTGTTTTTCCTTCATTATTTTTTTTATCAATTATCTATATTTATTTTTCCTCTCTAACTATTCCTTATTTTTTGAAACATATGGTCTATTTACTAACAGAATTACATATGACTGATGTTGAACCACAAAATTTTGCTCTGCTAGAAATTGAAAAATTAATACAATATTATGGGAAGAGCCTTAGAGATTTCCCAGCATTGCCATTTCCAACCGGAGAACTACCATCCCAGTTTGGAAACCTGCTAATTCATTTAGAACTGAATTATAATATTTATGAATTACATTTTGAGTTCCAGACATTGTTCTCCGCTCTAACAGGTTAGTATGCTACATTTATTTACATAAATTACTTAGTTTGATTTATTTCAATTTTACTTAGTCTTTTTGGTATTATTTGTCTCTTATATCATTGAACAACAAGTCACTTAAACCTGCTTACTAATTCTTTAAATGACTACTATACTATGTAATAATGTAGATGAACAACTGCATATCTATAATACAATCATTCAATCAATCATCAACCAAAAAGGAGGTATGTTTTTCTTGTATGGGTATGGTAGAATTGGGAAAACATATATGTGGAGGACACTAGCTTCTGCATTAAGAGCACAAAAAAAAATTGTTTTAACTGTTGCTTCGAGTGGTCTCGCATCGCTGCTTTTACCTGGAGGTCGAACTGCTTGCTCAAAGTTTAGGATCTTGGTACCAACTTTCGATAATTCAGTTTGTAATGTACATCAAGGTAGTGAATTAGCTGAACTATTGAAACAAACCAGCTTGATCATATGGGATGAGGGCCCTATGGCACATAAGTATTGTTTTGAAGCATTGGACAAAACTTTGAGAGACATCATGAGAATTCCAGATGAAGTTAATATTGTTTTTGAAGGAAAAGTCATAGTTTTTGGAGGAGACTTTAGGCAAATTTTGGCGATTATTCCTCGAGGAACACAATCTGACATTGTTCATGCTACCATCAATGCATCCTACTTATGGGATCATTGTACTATTCTAAAACTGACAAATAATATGCGCTTACAAGGTACCACAGAAACTGAAAACTCATTGGAACTGGCAAACTTTGCTAAATGGATCCTTGAAATTGGTGATGGCAATCTTGGCCAGCCAAACAATGGATATGCTACAATAGAAATTCCTCCAGACATTCTCATCCTTGACTATATTGATCCATTTGATGTTATTGTTCAATTCACATATCCTAATTTGACTCATCATTTTACAGATCCACAATTTCTTCAATCTAAAGCCATACTTGCATCTACAAATGAACTTGTGGAGCAACTAAATGATTATATTTTATCCATAATTCCAGGTTTGTTAATTATGCTAATATTTTATCCTTGCACCTAAAAATAATTATATTCATTTAATTAGTTTATTTATTTTTTCATTTACTTTACTTAAAAAAACAACTAACTTCTTCTTATCTATTTCTTTAGTTTACGATATCCTAATTTAATTTTATGAATCCATAATTACTACAATCTAGAGTTATACTTGCATCTCCAAATGAACTTGTGAAACAACTAAATGATTATATTTTATCCATCATTCCAGGTTTGTTAATTATGCTAATATTTTATCCCTACATCTAACAACAATTGTACTCATTTAATTCATTTTTTCCTTTTACTTTATAACTTAGAATATCTAACTTCTTATTTATTTCTTTACTTTACAAACCTTATCAATAATTTTAGGCATTCTATCAATCATGAGCCAATCAAATAATATTCATTACATTTAGAAATTTATATGCATACATGAAATTTCCAGAATTAGCATTTCATGTTACTCCTAACTATATATTTCCCCCTGTTTATGTTATTTTCTCAATTATAGGTGAACAAAGCCAATATCTAAGTTCAGATTGCATAGACAAATCTGAAACAATAGAGAGTGATGTTTTTGATGCAATAACAACTGAAATTTTAAACTCTTTGACTACTTCTGGGCTGCCTAATCATAAAATCAATGTTAAAATTGGAACACCAATAATGTTATTACGAAACTTAGACCAAAATGAAGGCCTGTGTAATGGTAGCAGACTTATAATCACAAGGCTAGCAAAGCATGTAATTGAAGCTGAAATCATCTCAGGAAACAATTTGGGAACCCGAGTGCTAATCCCTAGGATGTCAATGTCTCCTCAATCACCACGGCCCTTCAAGCTAATTAGAAGATAGTTTCCAATTATTGTGTCTTATGCTATGACAATTAATAAATCTCAAGGACAATCATTAGCCAATGTGGGTTTATATCTACCCAAACCAGTTTTTAGCCATAAACAATTATATGTCACACTTTCAAGAGTTCAAACAAAAAAATGATTAAAAGTAATTATATGTGACAAAGATAGAAACCCTTTGACCACAACTACCAATGTTGTCTTCAAAGAGGTTTTCGAAAATCTCTAACATGTTTTATTGACTACCTTCTATATTATATTTTACTATTCTACCTATTTTTAAACTATTAATATTAATTTCCCATATTAATTATACAGGCTTTCATCCATATTATTTTGTAGTTGTGCATTTTGTTTCCTAAAATCATTTATGCTTTCATAGGTTTGTTTTTCTCCTTCTTATTTATTCAACAAATACACTTACTTCACAACCATCAATAACGATAAATCAAACATCATGTTCTACTATTCATTTTAATTTGACACAATCTTATATTTATATATCAATCTTATTATGCAGACCCTCAACCTTATTATTTTGTAGCTGTTCATTTTGTTTTCCTAAAGCAATTGTGCATTGACAGGTTTGTCTCAGTTTAACTAATTAGTGATGTTTTTCCCATTCTTTACTTAGAATTGTTGATTCTCATTAAAAACTTTAATAGGTTTTGTTAACTAGCTCAAACATTATATTTTACTATGTTTACCTGCTTCTAGACTATTAATATTCATTGACCAAACTAATTATTCAGGCCTGCAGCCATATTATTTGGTAGTTGTCCATTTTGTTTGGAAAAAACATTGCTGCTTTCACATGTTTGGCTTTCTACTTCAAAGAGGTTTTCCAAAATCTTTAACAATTTTTATTAACTACCTTCTATATTATGTTTTACTATTCTACCTATTTTTAGACTATTATTATTAATTTACCAAATTGATTATACGGACTTTCATTCATAGTATTTTGTACCTGTGCATTTTTGTTTGCCAAAACCATCAGTGCTTTCACATATTTGATTTTCTACTTCTTATTTATTCAACAAATAAACTCACTTCACAACCATCAATAACGATAAATCAAACATCATGTTCTACTATTCATTTTAATTTGCCACAATCTTATATTTATTTATCAAACTTATTATGCAGGCCTTCAACCTTATTATTTTGTAGTTGTTCATTTTGTTTGCCTAAAGCAATTGTGCATTGACAAGTTTGTCTCAACTTTACTAATTAGTGATGTTTTTCCCATTCTTTACTTAGAATTGTTGATTCTCATTAAAATCTTTAATATGTCTTGTTAACTAGCTCATACACTATATTTTACTATTTTGCCTGTTTCTAGACTATTAATATTCATTGACCAAACTAATTATCCAGGCCTGTAGCCATATTATTTTGTAGTTGTATATTTTGTTTGCCAAAAAACATTGCTGCTTTCACATGTTTGCCTTTCTAATTTTAATTTATTTAGCAAACACACGTACTTCACAACCATGAATGACAATAAAACAAATAGCATGTTCTACTATTTTATGATTAACTTATTCTCATTTTGGTGTGGCACAATTTTTTTCTAACACGATTTCTTACCAATCTGTAAATTAACTTCTAAAATTTATTTCACATGCTATTCACTACATATTTCTCATTTAAAAAATTCAACTCTACATTCTATACTGAATTTTAGGGTCATGTAAATTACACAACATTCGATTCTGGATCCATTGACATTCATCTGCACTTCTACAACAACAACGCTTTAATCGTGACAGGTTTTTCTACAGACCTCTAACCAAATTTTCAGATTTTTAGAATGATCTTTAAATTTACTATCTTTACAATGCATTTTGTTGAAACCAATCTTATATTCATTAATCAAACTGAATTGAATTGTACATTCACATGTTTGGCTTACTTATTATGAATTATTCGCCAAACAAACTCACTTTAAACATCATATATTGTCTTTCCTCTTTTTCACTTAAGATTTTTTACTTCAAATTGTTAATTTTCATTTATGTATCCAGTTAGCGAATTTTATGACAAATCTACACCAATCACTAAATTACAAATATTTTACTTTATCTTAAATTAACAAATTACACAATAACTAACTATTGAACATTATTTAATGTTTGTCTTTCATAATCAAACAAATCATGATGAGTCAGAGTAGCCGTGCGTATGCACGAGTTACCGACTAGTTTTATAATAAAAAAGAGTTAAATATCAATAGTTTTAGTTCAAAGGGAGTACTATGTTCAGTATAACCTATGGGTTTTTTTTGGAGACAATACTCTTATATAACTGGTTTGAGTAACAAAAATTTTATTTAAAGTATATAATTTAATTGTATGTTAAAATTCAAATTCAAAATTACTTGTCATTTGATTCACACACTCAATGATAAATTATGAATATTTTACATCAATAATATAATGATCATAAAAAAAATTTAATCATTTTACATCTAGATAACTTGTCATGATTTACTAAAAAAGAGAAAGAAACCAGTAATGAAATATATATATATATATATATATATATATATATAATATTTTATTTTCTTATGATATTATATTTTTTCTGACTCAATTATAAAAAAAAAGTTAAACTTAAATATAAATAAATGTTAATAATTTTTACACTATTTTATAATATCATTCCAAAAATATCATTTATTTATTTATTTTAGATTTTATTTTTAATGACTTTTTTCTTGATTCAAATTAAATTAAGAATATTTAGAAAATGTATAATTTTAAATGTGATTAGTAAATTTTGATATATATATCATTAACTAACTTTTTATAATTAGTATAAATGTTAAGTTAATTTTACTTATATTTAGTCTGAGAAGAAGAATTATTTAATATTTGTATGTCTTCTTCTTTTTTTACCATGTGTTAGGTGTTAAATATTAGAGTGGTCATTGATTAAATTTTGTTTTCGAGAAATAATCTTATTTTTTTAAAAAAAAAGAGGGAGTCTTGTTTAAGAGTAGAAACATCTTGATTAAAGGATTAATAATTAATTTTTACTTTAAAAATAGAAAATTATTAAATACTAGGAGTATATTTTTAATAGATACTAGTACTATCTTTTTTTTAATTCTTTAAATTATAATAATCTCAAATGGAAAAAAAATAAAAGAAAAAGAAAAAAGTAATGATGGAAAAAAAATATAGTGATGAGGGAGGTAGGAGGTCCATAGTCCCTCTCACCACCCGGCACACCCACTACTATCCAAACTTTCTTGTCCCCCAACAAACCGCCTCCATGTTTTCCTCTCTCTCTCTCTTAACATTCAATTCCTTTGTTCCTTTCACACCCACTTCACTTGTTTCTCCCTCTCAGGTTTGACCCATTCCGTAACCTTTTCCCTCCTACCCCTTCATTAACTTCATTTAATAATCTTTGACCATCTTAATCACACTCTGACTACAATAGTACGTCTTCAATAAATAAACCTTACCAATTTACGTTGGGTACCAAAAGTGTAATCATACTGTACTATTTACCAAATAAATTTGACTTTCGATAATTTAATGATACTGCTTTTAGAATGACTAGTTAAGGCTATTCGTTAGGAAATTACTATTTTATATCTCCAGATTTAAAAATAAAATCTTTTTTAATATATATTCAAGAATTAAAAAATTCAATTAATTTAACTAGTTTAAAAAAATGTTATTTCTAAATATTTTTATTAAAACTTGATATTATGAATAAAAAATTATTTAAAATATAAATGTTATCAAACAAAAGATTTTTAAAATATTATCATTAAATAAAATAAAATTAATAAAATTTATTTATATTTAAGTTCATTTAAAAAAAATCCACCGTACAATATTTTTTTTACATATGAGTTTAAAGTGAGTATATATTTTGAATTATTAAGATTCTATTTTTATCACTTTTTACTTACTTAATTGTTAATTAATAAATACATTGTAACGTAAAAATAAAGATAAATTTCTAAAAAATTCTTATAAAACATTAGAGGTAATAACAAAATTACTTAAGAGATGTTGGAATATATTAAAATTAGGCTAAAACATAATTTTGGTCTCTTATTTAAATTTTACGTTGAAGTTAGGTTATTTAAGTTTTTTCTTTTTTTTTTTACTTTGGTCCCTTAGAATGTCTTTATTAGACCAAATTATTTTATCCGTCAATTTTTGTTACTAATGGTTCAATTTTGACAATACATTTTCATAATTTTTTTGAGTGAACCAGAAAATCCCTCAATCAAAAATTAATGATAATTTTTTAAGATTTATTTAAGAAGTTAATTTTTCCTAACAGATACATTTTCACAGTTTGTGACATGTTACCAAATTAATCAAATTAACGTGATAATTAAACAAATATAACTATCAATTTCACCTAACAGATAGTTTCTAAGAGACCAAAATAAAACCTTTTAAATTTGAGAGATTTAACTAAAATTAAAATATAGATGAAAGACAAAAATATATTTTAATTTTAAAATTATGATATAGGATATATTTGTAATATTCTTTTACTAGGATATGTTTGTAATATTTTTTAATTAAAATTTTCGTATTTTTAAAGACATTTTTTGGTGCGGTATTTTTAAAGTCATTGATTTACCATCTCCTTTCATACCATGCACCCGATAAAATATCAAAACACTTATTAGTCTTTAAAAATTTAAATACATTAAGCATATTTTTTGAACAACAAATACATCATGATAGTCGTTTAATATTAACTTACCTCGTTACGTTTAATATTTTCAAAGTTTAATTTGATGTTAAGGAATGACATAAGAAAATTTGATATTAAAAAACTATGTTGATATATTTATTTATTTGTTTATTGTTATTATCAGGTTATTTCGTGGAGACAGGAAGGGACGATTAGGATGGACGAAAAACAACTTATTATTGTTATTCATTTCTTCTACAGTTTGGAACAATCTAATGAAGGAAGGGAATAAATGATTCACATGGGTCTCACATATATAAGTGTATGTTCCATCTAAATTTGGATGAAAAAGGACAAGATTTTTCTGTTGTATTTAAAGATTAAAATATCTTTATTTATATTACATTTCATTTTTAATATTTAGATTTTACATTATAAATTAATCCAAAATTATCTTTAAACTTTTAAATTAATTATCATAAAATTAATAAATTCATCGTATGCCAGTTATTTATAACTAGATGATAATCTACTATTTTTTCATAATATTACGACATTAATATACGCTATCATATCGTCACCAAAAAAATCTACGCTATCACGTTTTAAATGTAAGTCGATATATTTGTAAACAAAAAAATTTAAGTCAACATATTACATACTACTACATTAAATATTATTTATAAATAATAATTTAATTAATTAAACGATGGAGTCACGGGTACAATTGCGTGTGCCGGGCCATCATTTCTTGCTAAGCAGTGGCACTCATTAGTCATTACTGTTTTTTTGTCCTGTGTCTGTTGTTTGTTCACGTCGAGATACTCAACTCAAATGAATCCGTTGGAAATATTTTTGTCTGATATTTTTTGAAGTATTTGGGGTGTAATAATTCTCACTTGAGGGTTACTGAATCCATCAATTATACACTTTTTTTCCAGTAGCCAACTGGCATGGTTGAATCTCTCTATGGGTTATGTTATGGGGCATGCAGGGGCCAAGATTGTGCTTTGCTTCCCCGTATAGTGCAGTAATCATTTCATGTCATTAAATCACTCTGATGTGTCTTGGCCTGGTTTCTGCAGGCATTGTCATGCCATGCCTCATTGATGCTTCTCTCCCATCCCATGCTTCTTTCACTCCACAGAAAGACAAACAGAATTCGTCTTGCGTGTGTGCCTTGTAGTGAACTTTTTCCTTCTTTTTTGTGGGAAGCTATATTGTTCGAATTGAATAAAACAGTTATATATGATAAAGTGAGTTCATATATATTTAACATAATTATATTTTTAAGATTTAATTTCAAAATATTTTTTAACGGTTAATTCTACAACAATTTGGTGTATTAGTAGTGATCCATTTCTTAATAGATTTTTTATGTATCATTTATTAGAAGTAATATTTTTTTGTTGCTTATTTTTCAGTGGTAAAGCTGTGGTAATCCTATTTTGTTTATTGGATGGATAAGACACGAGCAGAGACTGACGTGAATTCCACTCCATGGTCTGTTCTGTGTTGTATTGGACATTGGTGGTGCCATTAGGAACCCCTTTTCCTCTATATGTCAACCATTGCTAACTGCTATCTTTCATCATGATTTTTCGAGTACGAAAAAGGACGTCAAGGAAAATAACAGGAATGTTGAAAATGAGGTTGCATGTGAGTTTGACATGCATGTGACTCCCAGGTGGATCTTTCTCAATCAATTACTCTGTCCCTCTCAAATAATGTTCACCTATCATGAATGTTGCATCAAAATTAATACACTTACTAGTGAGTAAAGTATTTTACCGTTATTTTCGGAGAAAAATTAAAAGATAATAATGGTATGTCACCCAAAAAGCATCATAGTTATGTTTATTTGAATTTCATGTTTCGTATTTTATTATTCTTCCATTTTTTATTTTTTATTGTTGGAAAATCTACTTTTAAGTAATACTGTAATATAGTCAAAATAACATGTATAAGGCCAATATCAGGATATTTTACTAAAATTCATGGGTCCGATGTTCCTTCAAGTAATATTTTGGATTCAAAAGTTGTCAATGAAAAATATGATATCTCATTGATTAATCAAATTTTTCGTAAAAACTAATTATAAATAAAAATAATAAATATTTTATATTAATATCATGATGACTAAAAAATCATATGTAAGGGAGGGGTAATTTTTTTTCTCATAAATTAATTTTTGAGAATGAGTTATACACTAACCAAATTTTAAAATACTATTAGAGTTTAGAACTTATCTTAATTGGGCTTAAATATAATTTTGATTTTCCTATTTTGCTTAATCTACAACTTTTGGTTTTTTTCTTTTAAAATAGATATATTTGATCCTTCTCTTTTAAAAAATTTATGATTTTAGTTCCTATATTTCAAAATAGATACACTTCATCATTTTATTTTTTAAAAATCATAATTTTTTTATTCTCATATTTTTTAAAAATCTACAATTTTAGTCTAATTTTTAATTTTATCTATGTTTTATTTATTTTATTTCTTATTAGTTAAATAATTTTTTATGATATCTTCGATGAATATGTTAGATTTAAGATTTAATTGGATCAAAATAAAATAAATAAAATATAGACAAATTTAAGAATTTGACTAAATTAAAATTTTTGTAAAATAAATGGACCAAATGTTTTTATTTTAAAAAAATACCAAAGTAATAATAGATTGAGCAAAATAAAAGTACTACAATTACATTTAATCCTCTTCATTATTGTTGTTAGAACTGTTAAGCAATTTGTTACGTTATCGGACAACTGCTAAAGTGTATTTCTACTGACTTCAAGCTCGACTTATTTCGTCTTAGCATAAGAAAAATATGATAAAGATCTCATATTTCTAAGTAATATGATCAAAATAACATATGAGCTAGGAAAATTAAAATTTCTCACTTTGCTTTATTGTTCTTTTCCCCCTATCTCCAGGCTTCATTTGTAATATTGTTGTTTTATAGCTGTTTTTTGTTTTGCCATGATTCCTTCTTACTGACCGAACACATACATCATGATATTTCTTGTCATGTAATATACACGTTCTCAACTACAGAACTACTGTTAATAATGGGTGATCATGCCTCCGCATTAGCTTGGAGAATTACGAATAAGGGCCTTGAACATTACCCCAAAAAATTAGACGGCAACTTGAATTGAAAAAAATTGGAACCTATAGATTAGACAGTTACTTGAATTACTGTAAAAAATATCGAAACGTTACCCCCAAAAAGTTAGACAGTAAATTGAATTTAAAAAGGCAAAGCTACAACTTGAATGCTTCGTAACGAACCCTGTTTATAGTTTATGTTTACCGTTAAAAATTACAAGTGCTTAAAACTTTTGTTTGTACTGAAATGAAATGAAAAGATGCATCATTATTGTAAAAAAATTTATATTATATTCGATTTTATGTATAAAACAAATATTGTGTCCTAAATTTTGGATCCAAAAATCAACGAAGAATTATGATCTCCAGTAGAATACTCAAATTTCATATCACTATTCCTGTTTTTAACAGCTTTCTTAGTTTGGTTTTAGTACAGACCACTTTCTTAGGTTAATATGTAATAAAGGATCTTGATATCTAATGTTCTTATCGTACGAATTAAAGAATTAATAATAATGTTTTATTAAAATCACGTTAGGATATATTAATAATATATTTGTTTTTTTATTTCCAGTATTTTGAGAAAACTGATTAACATTTTTCTATAACAAATTCAGATTCTTTTATTTTTAAAAATATAACTTGTGAATTATGAAATTAATTATGTTAATTTTTTAATGAAAAAATTATATATTTTTTCTAATATGATATTCAAGAACATGGGAGAAAATTTAAATCCGTTGAAAATTATATTTAACGTCAGGATTAGAGTCAATTGGCATTTGACACAAAAGGGCAAATGTGACATTTCAAAGTCTCAACCTTAACCAGAAACTATTTTTTCCTTTTGGTCTCTAAAGAGTAAAGACTGTGACTAAGTGAACATTAATTATTAATTAATCTAAATAAAATAGAGGTCAGCCTCTCATTATTCATATCCCCGGAAAATAGCGACAAGATGGCTATTTATTTCTCTTTCTCTATGCCTCCATCAACAAACTCCATGCTTTTGATTTCTCCGTCTTAATCAATCATAACCACCGTCCTATGTGTTTTCCCCGTCTTAAATCCAGTAATTAGTAGAATTTAATATTGATTAACGGTTATTTTGTTTCAAAATTTTACAAATTTAATTTCTAATTTTTAACTTTGAAAATTAATAATGTTTTTTATGTATTTTTTAAAATGCTCAAATTTTAGTTCGTAGGCTAACATTTTTTCTTCCAAACAGGGATTAATAATATGTTTAGTTTACGAAAAGAAAATGAAAGAAAGGAAAAGGAAAAAAAGTAATAAGTGAGATGATTTTTTAAGGTTTAAAAAAATGGAAAATAAATATTTTTTTATTTAATTGTTTAAAAAATATATGGAAGGAATATATATATATATATATATATATATATATATATATAAAAGTAAATTTAAATGAGCATCATTTTTCCTCTTTCTCACGGTCACAATTGTTTAGTGCTCGTTTTTTCTTTTGGTTTCCATTGTGCTTCTCTTTGTGTTGTTAAATATTATGTGTATGTAACATTATGATAGAACCATATTAGAATAAGAGTAATCTAGAGACTGTGAAGATATGAGATTGTATACTTGAATAATGACTTAAAGGAAGTGATTGGTACTATCTATACCAACAAAATGCATTTATTTTCAATAGTCTAATATATAAGAACTTCACAGTTTAGCATACTTGGCTTTGAGTAGTTATAGGATGGTGACCTTCTAGGAAGTATCTTAGAAAACGTGTGAATGAGAAAAAAGCACACTGAAAAATCTCGTGTTGGTTTGTGGGGACAATCATTGATCCTAAAAGCAGTTAAAGTAGATTGTTGAGGTCTTGAAAAGGACTACCTACAGAGGATTTTGACAAATGAGAAGTTAAATGAAGTGTCATCGTGTGAAGTATCATAGTGTGACTCCCAATACGGTGTGGTTTGAGGATGAACTTAGTAGAAGTTGGTGAACATGTAACACTTCGATCGAATCACACCAAAATGAGAGGGATCTAGAGGCTGTGTAGGTATGTTATTGTACAACTAAGGATGACTTAAATAAATTAATTAGTACTACCTATATTAACAAGATGTATCTACTTTTATGTAACCCATTACTTAAGAACTTCATAATTAAGTGTGCTTGGTTTGGAGTAGTTATGAGATGGGTGAACTTCTGGGAAGTTTTCGAGTGACTGAGGACAAAACATTCTTAAAAGTCTTGTGTTGGTTTATGAAGTTAATCATTGATCCCAAAGCAGGTAGAGCTATTTTTGAGATTTCAGAAATGACTACCTACGGAGATCGGTGGTAGGTTCTGGCCAATAAAAATGTTGAGTGAAGTGTCATTGTATGAAGTGTCATATTGTGAGAACTGCCAAGAAGTTCCTCTCTCAATTACGGATTCGTTTCCCTGTATGATACAACTCCCTCTCTGTCATGTTAATGTGGATGCAATGGAAAAGACTAACGCGTGATATAATGGAGCATGACAATTGAAGCTCAATTGGAGAGTTGCATTGGCCATAGTGAGCCATGGTGATTAAGTTTCAGGGAATTTTATTTGGAAACGTTGGTGGGGTAGGAATTTTCATTCCCGTGCTTACTTTCATTATTGGTTTTGATACCAAGTCTGTTGCTACTCTTTCCAAATGTAGTTAATTAATTATCTCATTTTATTCTTCTTTAATTTCTTCAAATGGTGTCTTCGTTAACTCTGGGGAGTTGTTTCTTTTAGTTTTATGATAAAGTTTGACATTGTTGACTTGTTTCATTAGTAGTGTGTCTTAGTTTCTAGAGTTACTTTTTACCCACTTTTATGTATTATTTTCTTATGATTATAGAAGCAATTGTGCAAGTATCACTTAAGTCTTTATGCATCATGTTTTAGCTTTTTCTCAAGGTTTTAACCCTTTTTTAAGCATAAAACAATTATTCGATGTCTTTAAAGATTTGGGAACATTTATCAAATGTTGTTTGGTGTATGGTCTACTATTAGTTTTAACTTAGTTTTACATGTATAAATAAGTTGGAATATTTTACCATCCTATGCATTTCAAGGTAATATAAATGGTGATTTTTTTTTCAGGTTTGAAATAGTTGTTAATGCATACGTCAAGGTAATAAAAGCCAGGAGCACCTCATTCCACGAGCAATGATCTACATCAGCTTTGGCAAATTTTATGATACTAATATGCATTGAACAAATTTTATTTGTTTTTGGTTTGGAACTAATTTGTAACTCTTAAAAGATGGTAATTAGTAATGAATAACAATTCCTTTGCTATTAAATAACTCTTAAAAGATGATAGACTACTACAAAAAAGTACTTTTTACGTTATTGGATCCATGGCGGTTTAGGAAAAAATGATATATTAAATAAAATATGATGACATTTTTGTAAATAATGATAACTTTAGGACATCGATTTTGAGTAACTGACGTGGAAAGAGATATTCAACATCCATTTAGATAACAACTGATGTTGAAACGAACAATTTTACAACATTTTTTTAAAACCGTCCTTGAAAAAGGGAAATTCTATGGCGCTTTTTGAAAATCGTTGTTGAAGACAAAATAAAAACTTCTTCATACCCTAGATCTTTTTCACTCTCGCACTTCCCTCTCAAGCCCTCTTTTTGTATCTCCCTCCCAAGTCCCAGCAATACTGCATACAAGCTCACTCGTGTCGCACTTCGCATTGTGTGGCAGTGCCATTCTCATTGCATCCTAAATCTGCGACCCAACACTACATAACACCTTGGTCCTTCATTCTTGCTCGCGAAACCCTTACCATTAGCATCGCCCTTGCTTGCACTTCACTTTCACATTCCTTCCTCTCTCGCACTCCACTCTAGTAACAACCCCTTTCTCGCATCCCTTCTCATTTTTATTCGTCTATGGAAGCCACAGTTCTAGCTACCAATGTTGTGGATCTGGCCTCCAAAGTCACGAATTTGGCCGCTAAAGGGGTGAAGTACTTTTGATATGGTAAAAAATCATTATTTTGGCTTTCATTTTTAAAAATTAGAAGATGTATGTTAGCATCCAACACCCCTTCATCTCTTTTCTCTACATATATCAGGTCAACTGGGTCATTAAGTGACACATCAATTCGACCTTTGACCCACTTACCCAGAGCCTTGACCGGGTCAATGGCCAAATCAATTTTTACAACATTGGTCATGCATATGAGTAAGGTCCCACAAAGGAGCTTATGACGAGCTATTTGAAAAATGGTGAAAGATAAGAGGTTAAATTCAAAAGGCTTTGAGGTTTTTGTGCCCATCAAGGGGTGAACATTCTAATTTAGGAGTAAATCTAGAACATTAAGAAATAAATACATCAAGGGGTGAATATTCTACTCCCTCCATTTCCAAATAACTAATGTTTTAGGTTTTTTCATACATAACAAGAAAACAAGTATTCCAAGAGAATTAACATTTATTAGGGAACAATTTTACTAAAGTATAATTGTTCTCTCTCTTACTCTCTTATTTTCAATATTAAGCCTTCCAAAACAACATTGTTTATTACAAGACAAAATTGGAATAGATGTTTGAATATCTCATTGAAAAGTGAGAACATCAGGCAATTTGAAATTTTTTTCCATGCCTAAAACTGCACTTGTTTTGGGACGGAGGGAGTAATTTATAAGTGAATGTTTATCACTGAGAAACATAACTATAAAGTGAACAATTTTATATAAAAAGGTTTAAATATGTTTTTGTCCCTGTAAGTAAACATTTTTTTGTCTCTATAAGTTTATTTTTCTAATTTTAGTCCACGTAAGTTTGCACTTTTTCAACTTTGGTTCTTGTAAGATACTTTGCTTATTTTTAGTCCTTGTGAGTTTGCTTATTTTTAATCACTACCTTTGTCTCTATATATAAAATATTTTTCACTTTATTGTTTGTCCATATTTATAAGATTCTCTTCTAAAAATATGATGCATTTAATTTTTTTTATCTTATAGTATCCTTAATTAATTAGAGTATTCACTCTCCAAGCATTAATTACTCATTGGTGAGAAGCAATTAAATGGAGAGAGAAATGAAGGGTAATTTTTGAAGAATAGTATAATTAATTGACAAATTTAATATGATTAATTATATTAACCACTTTTTTTTTAATTATGTGAATTAGTTGAAATGATCTTATATATAGGGACGAAGGTAGTACTAAATAAGAAATAAAAGATAACATTTTTTGTCCTAATTATAAGAAGGGTCTTACTAACCATTGCCCTTAAGGTAGTGATTAAGGAATTAAAAGTAGAAAGTATTTAATGTGAAAATCATAGGAGTGTAAAAAAGTCATAAGCAACACATTTTTGCGCATCCCAATACAAACCTTTATCTTTTTAATTCCTTAACCAATGTCCTAAGAACACAAATTAGTATTTGCCATATAATATTGTCATGTAAGAGAAAACATTTGTCCCAAAATAATTGTCATGTTAACTTTTCAATATAACATTAATTACTTTTTTTTTGCTTATATCCCTTATAATATTAATTAATGGTGCACAACAAAATCTATAAATGAATTATTGATGATTTAAGGTTAATGTTGTAAAATTACCATTCTCTTTCATCTATTTATTGTTTTCTCTTGGTCTTTGTAAAACAACTTAGAACGACTATTATTTTGGAACATAGTAGTATCTCATATATAAAAAACAATTACCTAATTTATCAAGATCAATAAAAGTGATTAAATTAGTTAATTTATCATAAATTTTAATTTTATTTTAAAACTACGTACTCATGTTATTAAATGGTTTAAGGGAGTGTTATTTTCCAAATTCAACCAATGAGTATACCTTATTAGGTTATAATTCAATAAATACACACACTTTCATGGAAAAATGAGTGTATATCATTAATATACTCCCTCTAGACTCATATAAGCAAAAAATGTGTCTTGTATTTTGGACTTAAACATAAGAAATCTAACTTATTTCATCCCTATTTAATGATATTATTCCTAAAACACCCTTCATTTAATTATTGCAACTTTGTTTTCAATGACTCTTTTTTATTTAGATAACATGTTCAAATGAAGGATATTTTAGTAATAATTTTATTTTTCACTTGAGATTGTTATAATTAAATGATGTTAATTAACTTTCTTAATTAGTGTAAAATTAGTCATTTTTGTTTATATATGAATCTAAAAGGGAGTACCTCATAATTAATTAGAGGTAAAAAAAAGTAACAATAGAGTAGTCTTATGTTTCTTATAAGGCAAATGCTACCCTAAGGACATTGGTTAAGAAATTAAAAAGAGAAAGATTTTTATTGAAATACATAAAATTATGTTACTCATGACATTTTTTATATTCTCCTATGATTTTCAGATTAAATATTTTTTCTTTTAATTCTTTAACCAATGTTTTAACTAAAGAAATGGATAACTAGACCTATATTGTATTTGTATCTTATTAATTTAAGTTTTGATTATAATTTCTTGATATTTATCACCTTATCACTTAAAAGAATCAGAAAATGATAGAAATTGAAATTAGACATTTGAAAAAAAATGAGTGAATGTAATCAACAAAGTTTAATTATGGACAAAAATAAAAGGTGTTATTTAAAAGGATTAAAAATATATTTTATGTTTTCAAATAAGATCGAATGTAATAAAAAAATATAAAAGATATTTTATCATTTTATTCAATATATTTTATTTTCTTCCACTCAAACTTAGATCATGCATGAGTAACAACCTCTTCTCCCTTATTCTATCAAATTATTAAAGAAAATAAGAATAAATTTATTCAATATTTTAAAATTTATCTCATTTTATTCCATTTACTCACAAAGTTAAATAACAATAGCCCAAATATTTAATCATTTATAAATAATCATTAATTGATTTTAATGTGGAGAGTGAGGTATCAAATAATTTTAGATTAATATAATTTTTTATATATATGATATTTATAAAATGAATACAACATTAAAATTTTTAAAAAAATATTATCCAATTAAAAATTATTAAATGATGTAACAGTTTCTCAAAGTTATACTTATATAACTTGATCTCTTTTATATATATATATATATATATATATATATATATATAGTTTTAAAAAAACATGTCAAATTGATTAATTTGATTCATTAAATAATACCAATTCACCATGCTAAAGGCTTTGGGGATTCAAGGACATCCCAGAAAGGGTATAAACATTAAATAGGTGAACTGTTACCCTCCTATACACGGGTGGATCAAATTAATGTGACACAAATGGTTATGCTAAAGACAAAGTCCAGGTTCTTCTGGTTGTGGAGGAATTTTCAAAAATCAACATGCAAATTTTCTAGGCTACTTCATTGCTTATGTTGGGATATAAAATTTGCTAAACTCATGGGAGTTAGTGTAGCCATTGAAATGGCCGAGGAAAAGAAGTGGAAGAAATTATGGTTGGAGTGTGATTCGATTATGGTGGTTCAAGCTTTTAAAAATATGTCTATAGTACCTTGGAAGCTGAGAAATATATCAAGTGGTGGATTTTAGTTGTTGTTGAGGGGAGCCATGACCCTCCAATCTTTTAGCAAAAAAATGTTTATATATATATATATATATATATATATATATATCTATTAAAAATATTAATATTTCGTTAATATTAATAAGATTTTATGGTAGTTTTAAATATTTTTAAATCCATTTCTCTTCAAATATTAATAATTAATCATTAAATAAACATAGAGAAATTTAATTTGTAAATTTTAGTCATTAAAAATACAAAGAAGATAATTTTTAGTCTTTTTTATTGTTGTTACTTTTATAGACAATTTCATTGTATATTGAACTTTCAGTTTTTATTTTTAATAACAAGAATAATCTTATGATTTTATTGAAATTGTCTTACAAAATGTTTTCTGCAAACTCTGTTATAATTTTAGTAAAAATATAGTTATTTCCTTAAATTTGTTGAAAAATTCACAGATTTTTCCCAATATTTTTGTGCAATTTTTTGATTACTATAAAAAATGACATTTCTTGCAAATTTTTCAAATAAACTTATAGGAAAATTTTCTAATTCTTTATTCAATAACAGATGTGGCATAAAATTTGTATAAAAGTAACTTGAGGAGTCTTATTAATAAACTAAAAATATTGTAGCAAAGAAATAAAGTGAAAAATATTTTAATATCATAAAAAACAATTGAACAAGAAAATATTTGAAATTTGAATACCATTCAATGCTTAAAATCATTCATAAAAGATATATTATCAAAATTATTACCTTTAACTTAGGGTAAAATATATATTTGCCCCTCAACATATTTTAAATATTGATTTCAGTCCTTATAAAAAAATTAAACATTTTTAGTTCTCGTAAAAAGTTTGTACATTTTAATACTTACTTTTTAATAAAAAATTATATTTTAAATCCTTAATAAGAGCTTAATCACACAATTTTAGGTTAATGTAGGGAGTGAACACCAATAAATTTCTTATACTAATCAAAACCAATATTTCAATTAACTTTAGGAACTGAAAATATATTTTTTTTATCTTAATTTATACATTATGATTGTAAGTATTTTGGCCCTTGCAATTTTTTTGGATTAATTGCAATCAAATAACTAAGAAAATGCAGTTTTTAGTTGGGCATATTTTTTTGAGAAGACAATACTTATGCAGATATATTTATCTTTCATGCGTCTTCTTTCAATGAGTTCTGTTGGTAGGATTCAATTCCCTCTTTTGTCTCCAGAGAATTTAATAGAAATATGACGGATACTACGGTGCACAAGTAACACAAGTGTGGCACGATGTACAAGTTTTTCAAGACCATGCAATATGATGCCCAAAAAATGGATGCACTAGATGCAATAACTTATGGGCATGCGATATCTTATCAGGAAGAGACTTGTTTCAGTGTTTATGTTAGTTTTGTTTTTAACAGTTGACCTATGGATTTAGAAATAAAAAAGGAAATACATTTTCGATATGATTTTAAGTCAATTCTTTATCTCTATAAATTAAGTATAAAAAATTTTACTTGCTTTTATTAAAAAAACATATTCATTCATGTTACTGTCTCTAAATTCAAATATAAACTAACACAAATTTCTTATTTTTTTGTCAGTTGTATAAACATATTTTGACTAAATTTTGTCTTATTTAATGGAATTATCTTCAAAATACATTTAATTTAATATGGTAAAATTATATTTTTTATTTATAGTAAAGTAATTTAAATTTAAATGTATTTTTTGTGATTTCCTCTTTGCTAACTTAAATAATTTATTGAATGATTCATGTTACGAACATAGAAAGTATGAAAAAATACAACAAATGATAAATATATTTATGATTTAATTATTGTTTTCATCATTTAATTTATTTTTTGGGTTTAATTTGGTCTTTTTATTCTTAGAAGGATCAATTACCTAATATTAAAGACCCGTTATTTAAAATATGCAATTGGATCCTCTTTTTTTTGGACTATGTAATTAGGTCATTTTATTTTCAAAATTGATACAATTGGATAATTTATGTCCAATTGAATTGATAGCCGTTAAGTGATAAATTCTTATGGTTATCAGTTATGAATAGAGATGTTTACAATAGCTAGTATTCATAATTGATAACCGTTAACACTCATCATCTAATGTACGTCAACTTAATTGAATGGAAAGAACTCAATTCTATTAATTTTGAAAATAAAGGACCTAATTGTATAGCCAAAAAATAAGAGGACTTATTTTAAATAAACAATGGGACCTATTAGGTAATTAAGCTACTCTTAAAATGTTAATTTGATCACTTAATATATTTATTAAACTTAATTTGATTCTCTTATTTTTAAATTTTTTAATTAGGTTCTTAATTTTTTGAAAATGTTTGGAGAGAACAAAAGAAAAATGGAATCAAATTGAACCCATTTTAAAAATAAAGAACTTAATTGAACATTTTAAAAATTAAAAGAACAAATTGAACTAATAAATAAATTAAGGAGACCAAATTACTTGATAAAATATATAAATATAACACATACGATAAATATATTTTATAAAAATAAGTAAGAAAAATTATACTTAATTCACATAAATAAATTTTTTTACTAAAGATTATTTACCAATTAAAATTAAAATTTATTTTACAAAATCAATATTAATTTAATCACATAACAAAAATTAAATTAAATCAACTTAAACAAAATCTCAAGTTTGAGCTTTATAGATAAAAAATATGATTGAAAAGAAAGATCCACTAAATATGTTATACACTAAAGTCGATATTTCTCACCATAACATGATAACAAAAAAAAAAATCAACTTAGTCACTATTATTTTTCACAAAATTAGTGTCTAGAATTATTTTTTATTTTTTATTTTCTCACTTTAAGAAATTATTCAAGATTTTTTTTATTTGAACAAATATTAATTTTCTTTTATTTACTATGTATATGTCAATATATTAAAAATAAAATATAACACAGAGATGTACTTTTTTTTAATAAAAACAAGTAAATTATACACAAAATAAATAATTTATTTAAAATCACTTAAAAATATTTTTTCTTTTTTATTTCTAAATTCACGTGTCCAGTACTAAAAACAAAACCGGATAAACTCTTAAATGAAAAGATACCGGATCCCCATGGTAAGTTTAATCATCTGGTACATCCATTTTTTTGGCAACATATCGCATGGTTCCTGAAAAGTTTGTGCATCGTGCCACACTGATTCACTTGTGCACGGTAGAATCCATCTAGAAACATATAAGTCTTCCAAACTATAAGATTTAAATGGCTGATTTTTACAAATAATATAAATTAAATAATTAATTTGAGATTTGGGGTAGATTTGAAAAAAATTGGGAATCTGGTACACTCAAACACGTCTGGTTTGGGCGTGTTTAAACACGCCTAGATGGGGCATGTTTCACCTGATGGTGACACATGTCAGGGATGCGCAGTGTTGAGCGAACTTCGAACGGTCATAACTTTTGACTGGAATGTCCGATTGAGGCGAAACCAGTGGTCAGACGCTCGAAATTGAGAGAAGAAGGCCTAGGCAAATTCCCAAAGGGGATTTGGTCAGCTATTTTTTTTCAAAATACGCTTCTAAGTGCTTCAAAATTTAGGATTTGAGATTCAATGATCCAAAAATTTCCTTTTTGTCTATTTTTTTAATTATTTAATGTTATTTTTATTTTTTTAATTAATTCTCTGAATTTCAAACATTTTGACATATCGTACGCCTCCATCGGACATTTCTATCAAAAGTTATGACCGTTTGAAGGACATATCGTACACCTAATTTGGGCTATGACCGTTTGAAAGACATATCGTACACCTAATTTGGGCTAATTTTTTGCAGACATTAAGATGTAAAAATAAAAACATCAATTACGGGATGTTTAGAAGCAATCAGCAATCCTGGCCTTACTGCTTTAATCGATTATTTCAACACGAGGATGTCAGCAGGAATCCTGACCTTACTGCCTTAATCGATTATTTCGTCCAAATAATCGGTTACAAAGAGTGTTAGCTGGAAGCAGGAATCATGACCTCACTGTCTTAATTGATTAAATGGCTAGTGTAATCGATTATTTCAGTTTCTGACTGATTTAATCGATTACAATAGCGAATTAATCGATTAAACCAGTCTGAGAGGGCCACTGCACAGTTTTTGGAAGTCAAAGGTCTTTTAGGAACAGCTTGTCTTGTAAGCTACGTTTGGGCTTCATTTTAGCTTACATTTACATTTCATTTAGAGTCAATTAGCTTAATAATTCGTGACCTATATAAGGTCCTAAAAACTGAATGTAAAGGATCTTTTGTGAATCAATACAATTTCTGAATTGTTGGTGAGAGTTTTCTCCCTTTGTTCTTAGTCAAGAACTTCTTGTTTCTTATCAATGGCTTCTGAGCTATTGTGGTGATTCTTGCAAGACTTATTGGAATTCCTATTCCATGGTGTCATCCCTAATCCATTTCTATTCTTCTTCCATAATCCACTTCTGAAATTAGGAAAACATAAACAGACTCATTCAAGAAAGAGTTGCATGCTCTATTTTGAAGTTGAATTGAAGATTGACTTCCATTGCAAGGAAGATCAGGGCAAATAGGACTTGATTCATTTTAGGAGTCCATCAAGAGGTCTACTAGATCTACCTTTGTCAGGACACGACCGTTGAAGTTTACAAGGATGTGGGAGATTTCAGTAATGATGAGGATCTCACGTTGTCTGAGATTGCCTACTATTGGGATGTTATCAGTGAAGAGATACTTGAGGGAGAAATGCTTTCATCCGATGAGGAACACGATTCCTCGGGAGACTTATATATTTCTAGATGGATTCTACCATGCACAAGGGATGTTTTGAGGGGGGTGATGAATATTTATTTTTTGTTATGGCTGTAATGATTTTAGTACACTTGTGATTAAACCTTAAGGGTTATTGAGACTCAATATGGATGTTTATTGTTCCTTCTAGTTCTTTTCATCATTTAATTTTGTGCGAGTTATTTCCTTATACTCTGTACTTTATTATAGCATTGCATAAGGATATATGAAAAATGACAACAACTTTCAAAATACTTATTTCTTTTTTATATATTTTGATAATACCTTTTATTCATGAATATTTAACTGTGCATGTTTAAATCAAGAGTAATATATATATTTTGAAACATAGTCTGACCTTTATAATAAACAAGTCAGACCTTAAACAGGGCAAGCCAAAGGTCCTTGATAGGTGGCCTGACCCATTTCCATCCCTACATATCATGATAAGATTTTGTAGTATCGACCTAGTCAGAATAACTCTTGCTATTGTCATATCTTTGTATGTCATCTTTTTTATATATATAAAAAAGTAACTTAAAATTTGACCAAGTAAAAAAAAAAAAAAAGAAACTCCTCCCAAACTCAAAAGAACTAATGTCAAAATCTTTTTATTTTTAGTTTTATTTTAATCTTTTTTAAATAAATAAAGAGTTTATAGATTACCTTAAATATGAATTGTCCTTTAATAATGTTAACAATTACTCTTAGGACATTAATTAAAAAAAATTAAAATTAAAATTCATTAAAAATGTCATTAATGCACTTATTTTGTGTCTTTCAATTCATTTCTAAGGTGAATTTCAATAAATAAAAAATATTTTAAATTTCTTTAAGTAGTAGCTTCAAATTAGAGTTAGCAAGATCCTTTAATCATTTAGAGTAAATTATTTTATAATTTCATAGCAATTTTATTATGATTAAATCAAATAAGTGCAAACTAATACTTTTAAGATTACTAGTTGAAGTTTAAAATACATATTTTAAGGCTTTAAATTTTAAGTACTTATTTTATCTCATTACCTTAGATTTTTTTTATAAAAGTAAAAAAATTAATAAATAAGTAAAAAGTACAAAGATAACCTTATTATTTATTTTCCTTGTAAGAAACTATGCAGCACTACAATAATAATATTTAAAGAAATATTATTAGAGATATAAATGAAAAAAATATTAATAATATTATATTAAAAAATTAGGATGTCACTTATTTTGAGACATATTATATACTTTTTATATTATATTTATTATAGAATGAAGGAAGTGTTATTTTTGGGTAAAATATGTTCTGAATATCTGTAAAATTTTGAAAAGTATTAATTTCATTTTCATAAAATTTTTCATATTAATTTTTCATAAGAAGTGAAAATAAGTGCTATTTTTAAATCATAATTAGAATTTCACTTTTGATAATTTATGTATGCTTTATCATGTAAATTAATAAAATAAAATAAGATTTATATTTTATCCTTAATTAGTGTGTGTTTTTGAAAATAAATTAAAATAAATGTAAACATGTGAGTTGTGTCTCATTTTAATGTCATTTCATTTTTTTTTCATGTATATCAAATAGATGATAAAAAGATGAATAAAGAAAGAGTATGCATTAACATTATTATTGTTATTATAATAATATGTTGGCGACAGCAGCTGTTTGGCTTTATCGCCGCTGTCTACGCTTTTTGTTTTTCATTTTAATTTATTTTTAATTGATAATAGTAGAAGGCTCCATTTTATTTTGTGTTTGTGTGCAGTATGCACACTCCAAAGCTTATTTGTTGCTTTGTGCTTAATGGAAGGTCATTGAGCTTTTCTTTCTTTCTCTGCTCTCTTTTCTTTTAGGTTTCCACTCTCACACACTCTCCCTCTTCTCTTTCTCTGCAATAATCTATCTTCTCTTCTTCACTCTCTCAACTCCTGCCAAACCCAACCTTCCATTTCCGCAGGTGCGTGCGTTACTGATTCATTCTTTTTTATTTTATTTATGTTTTTACCATTTTGTTCTCTCTTTTTGTTTTTCTTTTTTGCTGGATTCCGAGTGTGTTTTTTTCTGTTTCTGATAGAATGTGCGCCTTCTGTGTTCGTTCTTTGTATTTTATTTATTTATTTTCAGTTTCTTAAATATTCATTTACCTTCCTTGGCTGGCTCTGGTTTTTATTTTACCATTACTTGTTTTTTTTTTTTTGCATAAAAAAGGAAATTATTTTGGAAGGTTTGGTGTGGGTGTGGATCTCTTTAAACACATCCCCTCCTTTTCCTTTTGTGTTATATATATATATTGTTTTCAATTTCTCAGCTATCCGTTTTTTTTTAATATTGGGGAAGGTAATAGAGGCTGAGAGCTGAATCGTTTGAATAAAAGTCTCAGGAAAAATAAAATAAAATAACATAAAAAGGAGGAATATAATTGGTTGACTACGGTCTCAGTCTACATTTTTCCAATTTTTTTTTTCTTTTTTATATATTGAAAAATTCGGTTTTACTAAATGCTACACAGATGATCAATATGCTTTGCTGGCTTCTTTCCGTAGGATTTTTCTTAAAAAAAGAAATAAAGTACAAAATTTATTGGCGTTTTCATTTTCATTTTTTGGGGCTTGATGCATCTCCTTAATGGTTTATGATGGGGGGAGAGGTTATTATTATTATTAAAAATTTTATGGAGGGGTTGGGGGTAAAGATAATACATAGTTAACTATGGAAGTTATTTACCATTGTTGTCATTTTATTACTGAAATAACTTTTTTGCGTTTGTGTTTAATTTTCCAAAAGAACTATGACAATAGAACACTCATGCATGTTTTTTATTTTGCCTTGTCCAGATGTTTTTTGGATCTTGCAGCAATTTCTTATGTTACATTGCTATTTTAATTGCCTATGAATGCCATTCTTATACACATACCCGGTCAGATAAAATGACGGTAGGTATCAAACTTTTTTTTTTATTTGATTTTATCAAACTTAATAAAATAACTCTTTCAATAACTTTTTATCAAAAGTAAATTTTATAAACGTTGAATTTGAACTTCTTATAAAGTAGATCAAGTCTACAAATTATATGAATTAAAGATTAATATATACTCGTATATATGGCTGTGATCTGTTTACTGAAGGACATCTTGTGAAACTTACTCCATTTAATAAATTCTTGTGACCATTGGAACATCGACTTCATAGATAGTGTGCTGTATGCTTTATACAATATAAGCAAATGTTTACTAAAAGATAATGAACAATGATTAATGATTATGGAAGATTTGATATGCATGAGCACGATCACGAAGATGATATATCATTTGATTAAATAATTAGATTTGTCAAATCCACATTCTATAAAATGATATTTACAGGAGTAAATAACCAAAATTTATGTATGATTTTGTGTAATGTTTTCCTGTGACAAATCTCCCAAGTAAAATCAGGTGCTGAAGGAGGGGACTAGCTTCTTATTGATCCTGATTAATTGTTTTTTTCTTATGTTTGCAAGCTAAGCATTGGTCTCTAGTTTGATGAAAATGATGACAATACTTTTACTTTATCGAGTGTTGAACTCAATTCTTCATGTTTGTTGTTATTATTTGTAAGGCATTTCTTTCTGGCAATATGTTTAATGGATTGTGGTTTTATAATGGTTTTGTGCAAGACAGTCCTTAAATTTGGAGTTTGATGTCTCTGCCACTGCTGGTTACGGAAGACGAAGGGCAGAGCAATGCCTCGATAGTGGCATCTGTATCTTCACCATCCTTGGACTGTTTCTCCCTAAATGAGGCTGGATTGAAAGAATGCAATTACCTGGGATTGTCAGATTGCTCTTCGGTGGACAGTTCTACTGTCCCGAGTTTGTCTGATGAGAAAAAGGAGAATCTGAATTTGAAGGCTACTGAGTTAAGGCTTGGCCTTCCGGGATTCCAGTCACCTGAAAGGGATACGGAACTTTTCTCATTGAGCTCAACAAAACTTGACGAGAAACCACTGTTCCCGTTGCTTCCTACAAAGGTTGGAATTTGCTCATTGTCTCAAAAAACTGTGGTCTTGGGCAACAAAAGAGGTTTCGCTGACACAATGGACCCTGAGGTGAAAAGTTTTTCTTTTAACAAGGTTAAATGAATGTTTCATACTGCTTTTGAGTCTGATTCTCCACAACCTGTGGTGTTTTGTGAAGTTTCCTGGCAATGCAGGGATAAACATGATGCTATCACCTAAACCTTCTGGAGTTCAGCCTACCACAGTGAAAGAAATACCAAGCAAGGTGTTACAAGAATGTCCTTCTGTGGCAAATGGAACTGGTCATAACCATACAGCAGGAGCTTCTATCAGTGGCAGTGCACCGGCTGCTAAGTAAGTGAAACTTGCAAGACCAGTAATCTATAATCTTCGGGAGAATCTAGAAGTTAGACAAAAGACCTCAAAAGGGTTATTCTATGCATTTCTAGTTATGCTAATTAGTTCATATCTATGACAGGGCACAAGTTGTTGGTTGGCCTCCTATAAGATCATTTAGGAAAAACTCATTGACCACCACTTCGAAGAATAATGATGAAGTAGATGGAAAACCGGGTGCAGCAGCACTCTTTGTGAAGGTCAGCATGGATGGTGCTCCCTATCTGAGGAAGGTAGATCTAAGAAATTATACAACGTACCAGGAACTGTCTTCCGCCCTTGAGAAAATGTTCAGCTGTTTCACTCTAGGTGATATGTTACAGACTTACAACCTTGATTTCTTTTAAGCTAATTATTTACTGCTAATGACTCATGTGATTTTTTGTCACTTTTTTATTTTTTCATTCTAAAATGTATCTTTTGGGTGAATTTATCTATGACGTGCACCATACCAGGTCAATGTGGTTCCCACGGAGCTCCAGGAAGAGAAATGTTGAGTGAGAGCAAGCTGAAGGACCTCCTGCATGGTTCAGAATATGTACTCACTTATGAAGATAAAGATGGTGACTGGATGCTTGTCGGAGATGTACCATGGGAGTAAGTTTCTGAATCATCTGTGAGTTTTAACAATCTTTGTGTTCTCAACTTGTTAGATTTTGATAATAATTATATTTGTTTCTAAAACAATGGGCTATGTGCTTGGCAAATTTATGAAGTGATAATTTATTCTTGAATCAGTGACGTGTACAATTTGTTGCCAACAATTCCAAATGCTAAGAAACTTCCACCTGAAAAATTTAGTTTTATTGATTGCTGCCTCTTAGTTATAAGATGCTGTCGACCTGAAGGGATTACTGCATGCCCTTGGACAGATCCAGAAACCTTATAAAGGGGGGCCTGAATTTTTTTTATCCTTTATAATTGTTTAAATGTCTAACTTAAGATAAATAATATTTTTTAAAAAATTACTTTAAAAAAAATTGAAACTAATTTTTATATTAAATGATAATAACCTTAATTGTTATCATAATAACAACAAACAAAACTAATTTTACACAATTTTACACTAATTAACCTTAACCATTTTTTATATAATAACAACATATAGAATTAGTTTTATATGTATATACACTAAAAGTTCCAAGGGAGGGGGTGAGGGGCTCGGGCCCCTGTCCTCCCCTCTCTAGATCCGTCCCTGTATGCCCTACATATCAGCAGTATAGATACTATAGAAAAATAAAATAATTGCTATAAATATGTTATCTCACTGGTAAAACATGTACTGCTTCCTTGAACACTGTCAAAAACATGATTGTTCATGCCATACAATGATACAATAGTGCCACTGTTATTGTTTTGCAATTTCAAGTACAAAAAAAAGTCCCAAGATATTTTACTGGTCATTCCTGAATTTAGGCAGGTTTTATGCACTTCACGGAAAAGGATAATCAAAATAATAATGAATCATGAATTGATACAAGAATGATTTACGTCTGCACTCCTTTATTATCTTTTTTGCTTCTCCCAAAGATTATTTTCTAGTTTGAAAAGAATGACCAGAAAGAACGTGTAATATAATATGAATATATGATTCAAATTTTTATGTTATTTTTACATGTTATTATATTTATTTTCTTACTTTTATTCATTATATTTATTGTTTTTTGAGTTAACTACCATTTTAGTTCTTGAAAGTGTATAGCGTTTTCACATTAGTCTTTGAAACTAGGGAAATTCCAAATAAGTCCCTAAAAGTGCCATCCGTTAATTCCATTAGTTCAAAATTAAAAAAAAGTGACTTTAAGTGATAATATTAACATATGTTTAGGAACTAAAATGACAGCAAGTGGTTAAGTTTAAAGACTTAAATGAAACAACTGGACTGTATATTTTAGGGCATTGTTTGGAATTTCTTTAGTTTCAAACTACATATGTCTAAAACATAAGTTTTTATATTTAATAGAAATACATTGATAAAGTGAATGTTTTTTATACTATCATTCAATTATAAGTTGTCATCTAATTGGAAATTGTTGACTTTTGTAGTAACTACGTTAAAAGTAATATCTAGAGTGGTTATAAAATCAATGTATCAACCGTAAAATCTTAAAATAATCCAATAAAAGTTTGACTCCTCCCTATAATGGTTCAGTTTTCTTTTCTTTATATTTAGGGGCTTATATATTCCATTTTTTTTATTGTGCCTCGATTTGAAAGAATTTTGGGGGAGGGGTCATTTTGTTTTTCAATCTAGAAAGGTTTAATGTATGTTATAAGTTTGTTTTATAGTTGCAGACTAAGAACTTGACATGGTTAGGATTTTCTTACTTTGTTGTTTTTAGCTTGCATCCTATTGTTAATTGTATTTTTTTTTTTTTTTTTTTGCTTTCAGTATGTTCATTGACACATGCAAAAGACTGAAAATCATGAAGGGTTCTGATGCCATTGGCTTAGGTATGTATTCTATAGGTGATAATTTATTTTGAAGCTGCCATACTTGTAACTGCAAAACCATTGCTTGAATTGATAGACTGGGAGCTTCTACTTTAAATCACTGTAGCAACACAGGGCTTATAGCCAGCAGTAGATTATCATCCTGATGCATTTAAGTGAGACTGTTGAGTCAATATGTCAATAGATTCTGATCATGGAGGGTTTTTTGTATACACATGGGGGATAAATATTCTTCGAAGGATGTATTGTTTGATTCATTACTATATTTTGTTTTGTGCTTGGTTTTCTGCACATATTAATCATTAAATGAGTGTTTAGAAACTAGAGAGATACTGATAAATGCTGGAGTTTGCATGAAACTTGTAGCACAAGGAAACTATGACTGGAAGTATCTAGTTTTTATATGTAATTAACAATTATGGGTTGCCTACAATTTGTTTCCTTGTAAATTACTTCAAGGAAACTAATATTGATAGGCCTCTGGTGTATGTCTGTAATTAACTCCCCTCCCTCTTCCTCGCTCTCTAATCAGCAAAGTCTCAATTCAATTTCTATGGTCACTACACTGATAATGTGTCTAATTAACGAAGTTAATATGCTCAGAGTTTGCTTAGGTAGTTTATCTTTTCTTCGCAGCTCCCAGGGCCATGGAAAAATCCAGGAGCCGGTGCTAGTTGGTATTGGAACTGTTGATTGCGTTTTGTTTACCAAGGTGAAGTTGCTGGACGTGTGGAAAGAGAACTTATGATATAAATGACTGAATGCCGGGTTTTGATGGTTAACTGCTATTCAAGATGTTGTATATGGTTACAAGTATCAGAATAGTGTCTTGGTCTTTTGTTTGTGTTACATTTGTTTCTACTATAATACCTTATGAAGCTACCTTGAATAGTAATTGTGGAGTCTGTAATCTTTATAGGAAAACCTGGAACCTGTTTGTTTGGATAAGCTGAATGTATGTTGCAATCAGTGTATTGTTTTCAGTGTTTTGCTATTCCTTAGCTTTTCTTTCTTTTTAGTCTTGAAAGGGCATTTTCTCATGCCTACCAAGATGATGCAAATGATTCCTTAGAGCCCAGCGTCGTTTCGGCCTATGCTGGTGGGTTACTTGGGTAACCTATTGGTTATTGAGAAGTGCTAGTAGTATACTTTTTAATGCACTATTGTTAGCTAAGATTAATTAAAAATTATGAATTTTATTGAGCTTTACTTTTATCATTTTGTAATTTCCAATAAATTTTAGTGCTTTTAAATGATCGTGTTATTCCGCAAAAGAAAAAATGATTTTGTTAGTGCTATTGGCACTTTTAGTTTACTGTGTTTTGGGTATCAGGGAAGATTGGGATTGCCAAGTTGTTGGCAATGGTAAACGTTTACTTAAGGATTATAATTAGCATGTTGGCAAAATTTACTGTTTGACAATGTTGGTTGTGGTCTAGCAATCAAAACATTGTTCGTCATCGTGGGACAAATTGAGAACGTATGGTTAAAAATTGGGCAAGGTTGACACTTTAGACAAGGTTCTGAAATTGTGCATATGAATTGAGCATATCAAGAATGCCATTTTTTCTTGCAGTAGACATGCCCATTTTATTTTGACCATATGGCTAAAAGGTCAAGTACAGTAATTAAATAAAAATGGGTCACGATTCCTTTTTTTTTTGTTTTTTTTTTTTTCTTTTCTTGATTACATATTGTTTAAAGATTCAACCCTGGTAACACGCTCCAGCTCCTCAAAGTTCATTAACTAGTCCACGTATACACTCCTATGCAACCAAGGAAAGCCTTGATCTAGTGAATAGTCATGAATTCCGTGGATTCATCGGCACTTCGATTACAGTTATGACAAATCTTTTTAGTAAAATAATCACCAAAATCATGTCCCTCTATCAATGAAGAATCTCCTCCAGGTCAGTAGTGAAATTTTAACGACTATGAGAAACACAGACAAGTACCTAGGTTGACTATGATGTCACTATCATGAATTATCCCAAACAGTGTTAATGTTGACAATAAAAACACATTTTTTTAGATGATTATTTTGATCTTTGAATATGTAAATCAATGATAATTTAGTTTTTGAAAGAATAAAAATTCTGATTTAGTTCTTAAATATGAAAAATAGGGTGTCAATTATATCTTGTGTATAACTTAATGATTAATTAATTTCTGAACTTTTTAACTTAATGTCAAATTAGTCATTAGAAAATATAATTTAATGTCAAATTGGTTCTTGAATAGTACAATTTAATAATAAAGTAATTTTAGAAATTTAATGACATGACAAAATTGTTGCACTTTTTACAAATCCACATACTAAATCATTTTCATTCTTTCAAGCACTAAATTGTCACTGGTTTACAAATTTAGAGACCAAAATGGTCATTTATTCTCTTTTTTTCCCTTAAAATTTTGCTTCCCAAAAGTACTTTCTAGAATGTTAAACTTCTAACACTACCAAAAAATAAATAAAAAGGGAGTATACTAGTAAAACTGGAAGTGTAAATAACAATCGCCATATGTCTTAATATATAAATTCACATATAAGAAGGTTACGTGGCCCAGGGGGCTGGGCCTTATTTTTACGTAAAACACGATTTTTTTGTACAAATATAATAAGTTTTTTGGGGTGCATTTAGTCAAGTTTTGAAAAAATATATTCCTCGATTATGTTTTTTAGGATTATGTTTTGAAGTTAAATAATCTAGTTTATTTTATAAAGTTATAAAATCGTTTCTTGAGATTCTTTTCTTTTCAAATAAGCTAATTATTATACACTTTTTTCAATGTTTTAAAAAATAAACGTTGGGTTTTTCATAAAAATAATAATGGCACAAACTTGGCCGTAGTTCTGCAAGTTATTTGTCATGTGAAATGTCAAACAGGGAATGAGATTATAGTCTATTACGGTAGTAATATATAATATCAATTGAAGTTGCGCTAATAAACTATTTAGCCAGTAATGTTTTAATATGTAGTTTTTTTAGTTTAGTTTCGTACGTTGTTTGGTACAAAAATTTACACCGACAATTTAGATATAATTTTCGAAATAGTTATTAAAAAAATTAAAAACCTTACCATGCAAATCTATGATTGAATTTGTTAAATTATCAATATATATATCGATTTAATACTATTTACTGGTCATTCAACCAGGGGTGGACCCGCACTGTTGCAGACCCACACTGGTGCAAGTATCCGAACGTGCGGACACTAAACTTTAGGGTTTTTTTTTTTAAATTTACAAAATGCAGCGCAACCCTTCTCTCTCTCTCTCATTCACGCCTCACGGCAGGGGCGGACCCACATTGGTGCAAGTGTCCGCACGTGCGAACACTAAACTTTAGGTTTTTATTTTTAAAAAAAAAAAAAAATTTACAAAACGCAGCTCAACTCTTCTCTCTCTCTCTCTCGTTCATGCCTCATGGTTCAGGGGTTCACCACAGTGACCACATTGCGACTCCTCCTCAAAGCCCGACCTCTCCTCCTCTGCCACTGTCGGCCACCCTCTTCTGTCGCACGCCCGCGCTGTCATCATCGGAATCACCTTCGCCTTGCCGCGCGTCGTCATCATTATGCAGCTCAGCAGCTCCCTTGGGGCCTTGTCGCGACCGCATCAGCATGAGTGCACGACAACACCTGTCCCCTTGTCGCGGACTGCGCCGTTGGCCTCTGCTGTCTGTCTCCCATGGGCCATGACCACCTCGGCTGGCTCGGCACGACACCTTCAAGGCTATGTACGAATGCGGTGAGTGAGCACGTGGTGTTTGTGAAAAGTGCTTTGAGAACTGAAAATGGAATTTGCCTTCTTTGTGTCATTGTGTGTTTGTGGCTCTGAAAAAGAATATTGAATTGAATCTTTAACATGGTACAGGGCCTAGGGGTGATGCCGTGATGCTAACTGCTAAGGATGTTTGATATTGTGTTTGTGGCTTTGAGTGTAGAAGGGGGCTTTGATTGCTAACAGGGTATAGGGGTTACGGGTGATTGTAAGTGGCGAGAGTCTTTCTGCGGTAATAGCTTCCCTAGATTCCTATGCATTCAATTTTCGTTTAATAAAAGCTTGATATAAGGTTGTCCATTAGCTTGAATTTTAGATATGCTGAAAATTAGCTTAAAATTTTCTAATTTACCTCAAAGTTGATTTACTCACATTCACTTGCTTTAATTGCAATTGTGTCGTAGCTGTTATAGACAAATAGCAACTAGCAACAGGGAATTTGCAATCGTTGGCTTCTAATTGTGGGTTTGTAATTATTTAACAAGTCTCAATGAAAGGTAACTTTCTAAACCTATTTATTTGTTATAACTATTTTAATAGCATAAACAGTATAATTGAAACTCACTTTTTTATTTATTAGGGATAAAATCTTATTTCAAACATCTAAAACCCACAAATATAGAAATTGAATCCGATCAACCTTAGAGACAAAATGTTTCAATTGTGGAAAATTCTCCTCAATCTCAAGGACAAAGTGTACTACCACAAGCATCTCAATTTCAAAGTTTTGAACAACCACCTCAAGCAAAAATTAATATAGAAAATCTTGAAGCGGATCCGAGAAAAAAACCTTCAATTTATTTAATGACATCAAATCCTATAGAAAGAAAGGATATTCGAAGAGCTTATTTGCTGAAGGGGCCAACTCAACCAATTCTTAAACCATTCCCTCAAATGGAAATGTTTGGAAAAATGTGTAGATTCAATCCTAAGTGGTATGAAGAATTTGGTTCTTGGTTGGAGTATAGTGTATCACAAGATGCATGTTTTTGCTTGTATTGTTATCTATTTGATATGGAGGTTAGAGGTACTGGTTTGATGAATGAAGCATTTGTCAGTACGGGGTTCAAAAATTGGCAGAAGAAAGATAGAATCAAAGTTCATGTTAGGGAGTATAGGAGTGTTAATAATAAATGTTATCAAGCTGGTCAAGATTTGATGAAGCAAAAGCAACATATTGATATTGCCTTTTCAAATATTTCTGAACAACAAAGAATTGATTACCGTATTCGGCTGAAAGCTTTTTTAGATTGTGCTAGATACCTATTACGAAATGGTCAGCCTTTTCGGGGACATGATGAATCTGAAAGTTCAAATCAACAAGGTTTGTTTCTTGAAACTCTAAAGTTTTATACTAAGCCAAATAAAGAGATGAGTCGTGTGGTCTTGCAAAATGCCCCTGATAATCACAAATTGACTTCCCCCAATATTCAGAAAGATGTTGCTCAAGCTTGTGCTGATTTGACTATTAAAGCAATAATTAGTGATATCGGGGATGATTACTTTTCCTTGCTAGTTGATGAAGCCCGTGATGTTGCAATTAAAGAACAAATGACAGTTGTACTTTGATATGTAAACAAAAAGGGGTATATTGTTGAATGTTTTATTGGCATAATTCATGTTTCAAATACTATTGCACAATCACTAAAAGAAGCGATTGATGAGCTATTTTCTAAACTTGGATTAAGTTTGTCTAAATGTCGCGGTCAAGGCTATGATGGTGCTAGTAATATGTGGGGTGAATTCAAAGGGCTTAAGAGTTTGATTTTGGCAGACAACAAATATGCATTATACATTCATTGTTTTGCTCATCAGTTATAGTTGGCACTTGTGAAGGTTGCAAAATATCACAAAAAGATTCAAGAATTTTTTGACATGCTTCAAAAGATGGCTACAATTGTGGGGGGTTCATGCAAGCGAAAGGAAATTCTTCAAATGAATCAATATGAACATATTGTTGAAAGAATTGCTTGTGGTGAAATATCAATTGGAAAAGGTTTAAATCAAGAGACAACCTTAAAGCGACCTGAAGACACTCGTTGGGGTTCCCATTTTGGTACAGTTACAAGTGTTATCTCATTATTTTCTCCAATGATTTCCTTGATGAAAATTATTGAAGACGACCCTAAGAATGATGCTGCAAGAACTGATGCAGGTTGCATTTTGTATGCCATGGAGGATTTTGAGTTTGCATTCTTGTTGCATCTTATGCAACTTATCTTGGGGATTTCTTACGAGTTGTCACAAGCACTACAAAGAAAAGATCAAGACCTTTTAAATGCAATTGGTTTAGTGAATGTAGTCAAGTCTCATTTACAAGAGGTGAGAGATAATGGCTTTGATGAATTGCTTCAAGAAATGAACCTTTTGCCAATAAATATGATATTGACATTCCGAATATGGAGGATGTTTATTGTCCTAAAGGGAGATTAAGACGGAGATTGGAATCATTCACATTCTTGCACTACTTTAAAGTGGAGTTATTTAATACAGTGATAGATACTCAGGTTCAAGAGATGAGTGAATGATTTGATAATGTCAATACCAAGTTGCTTGAGTGTTTGAGTTGTCTTGATCCTCGTGACTCATTTGCTACTTTTAACTAAGAAAAGTTGATTGAGTTTACTAGATTTTATCCTATGGAGTTTGATGAGCATGCATATATTCCTTTTCTTTCTTCAAGTCTCAGTATATTTATGGTTGATGTAAGAGCTGATTCTGATTTTGTCAATTTGAAAAGAATTTCTGACCTTGCTTTGAAGATGGTTGAGAAGAGAAAGGATATTGTTTATCCATTAGTTTATTTGTTGATAAAGCTGGCACTCGTTCTACTGGTAGCAACGGCTAGTGTTGAGCGAGTTTTTTTGCAATAACTTTTGTTAAGGATAAGTTGCGCAATCAAATGAGTGATGATTGGTTTAATGCATGCATGCTAATTTATGTTGAACATGATATATTGAATAAGATTGATGATGAAGATATCATGCAATATTTTCAAGGAATGAAGAATTGAAGAATGCTTTTGTAATCATTCTATTGTGATCATAAACCTTCACGATATTTTTTCACTTATAGGTTTTTACATTGTTTCTTAATGTGACTTATAATGAGTCTTGTCCTACTTTTTGTGTGACCTTTTTTTAATTGGGGTTTTCTTTCAGGTTATGTGCCATATTCTAGCTTAAAAGAAATGATTGATGTTAGGTTTGCCATTCTCAAACGAGTTAATATCTAGAGATGAGGGCCTTTACTGTGATTTTGCTCGCCTTCTGTACAGGTAATGTTGACTTTTTTACTCACCATTATAAATAGAATGATGATGTATGAATGTATTGGAGTATATTCTCATATTTGTTTTGGAGGATTGGTAAAATTTGGGGGTACATTTTGAGTGGATTCATAACCTTGTACATAAAGCGTTGATTTAAATTTTCTTTACAAAAAAATGTGTGTTTGCATGCATGGTCTGTCCCAAGCCAAGATAAAGGAGGAGGGTTGGCGTTAGGAGTTGCGAACATGCCATAAAAAATTAGCTATTCTTATGTGATGAACCTTTATGATATTTCGTTGGGGCGTTCCCTTCATAGCGACGCGTTACATCGGGCCCAGGGTGTATCAAAAAATGTGCTAGGGTCCTCGCCACAAGGCAAGGCGCTACATTGATCCCGGGATGTAGTGAAAAGTATGCTAGGGTCCATGCCGAAAGGCAAGGTGCCAGGTCTTCACCCGGATTTGGTGACAAAAAGGAAAGGGTTCCAACACGCAGATGGGCGAGCGTGGTGGACAAACACAACCCAGGGGTTTAGGATGAAATTGGGAAGCTGGAACATAGGAACATTAACAGGTAAACTGAGGGAGTTAGCAGATGTCTTTGCCAGAAGGAAAGTGAATATTGTTTGCTTGCAAGAAACTAAGTGGGTTGGAGAAAAGGCCAAGGAAGTGGAGGGCACCGGTTTCAAGTTGTGGTATACAGGTACTATCAAGAGTCGCAATGGAGTTGGAATTATGATCGATAGAAGTTTCAGAGATAAAGCCGTTGATGTAAAAAGGAAAGGCGACAGGATTATGATGATTAAGCTTGTAGTGGGGGATCTTATTTTAAATATCCTTAGTGTGTATGCACCCCAAGTGAGATTACTATCAGATGAAAAGAACCAATTTTGGGAAGACTTGAAGGAGGTTCTGAGAGGGATACCAAGAGAGGAGAAGATTTTCCTAGGAGGCGATCTAAATGGGCATGTTGGTAAAAACAGTGGAGGTTTTGATAGAATTCATGGTGGTTTTGGCTATGGGACGAGAAATGAGACTGGAGAAGATGTCTTGAACTTTGCACTAGCCTATGATTTGATGCTAGCGAACACTTTAAAAGGGAGTCTCATCTTATCACGTATCATAGTGGGCAAAATCGTAGTCAAATTGATTTCTTTATGACTAGACGGGAAGATAGAAATTCGTGTATTGACTGCAAGGTCTACCCTGGGGAATATGTGGCGACACAACATAAGTTGGTTATTCTAGAGGTTAGGTTCAACAAAGTTCTTAATTTGAGGAAGAAGGATCAAAACCCAAGGATAAGATGGTGGAAGCTAAAGGAGGAGAAACAAATAGAGTTTAAAGAAAATATGTTGCGTGAAGGACCATGAGAGTTTATTGGAGAAGCTAATGAAATATGGAATAAGATGGCTGTGTGTGTCCAAAATGTGGGAAGAAGGGTGTTAGGTGAAAGCAAAGGAAAAAAAGTTCTTACACAAAGGAAACATGGTGGTGGAATAGAGAGGTGCAAGAGGCTATTAAACAGAAGAAGGAATGTTTTAGATCTTTGCATAAATGTCCCAATGATGAGAATTTGCAAAAGTTTAGAGTAGCGAGAAAATATGCAAAGAAAGCAGTGCGGGAAGCTAGAGGCAACGTTTTTGACGATTTGTATAAAAATCTTGGGAGCAAGGATGGGGAGAAAGGTATTTAAAAACTTGCAAAAATGAGGGATAAGAAGAGTAAAGACCTCACCCAAGTTAGATGTATCAAGGATGAAAATCAAAAACTTTTGGTGAGGGATGAAGATGTAAGTGAAAGATGGTTAAACTACTTTAACAATCTTTTTAATGGGAATGGTGAAAAGAGTGAGGTGGTTTTGGAGGACGTTTTTGATGATCTGAATATAAGATTTGTGTGCAGAATTAATACACATGAGGTTAAGGAGGCTTTAAAGAGGATGAAGAATAATAAAGCGTTGGGACCTGATGACGTCCCTATTGAAGTGTGGAGGGGCTTGGGAGATGTGGCAATAAAATAGTTGACCAATCTTTTTAATAGGATTCTTCAAACAAGCAAGATGCCTGATGCTTGGAGGAAAAGTATGCTTGTGCCTATTTACAAAAACAAGGGAGATATCCAGAATTGTTCAAACTATAGAGGCATCAAGCTCACGAGCCATACTATGAAGTTGTGGGAGAGAGTTATCGAACATCGCCTAAGGAGGGAGACCAAGGTTTCAGTAAATCAATTTGGATTTATTCCAGGAAGATGTACCATAGAAGCTATTTTCTTGATGAGACAATTAATGGAAAAGTATAGGGAAAGGAAGAAAGACTTACATATGGTGTTCATAGATCTTGAGAAAGCATATGATAGAGTCCCAAGAGAAGTCTTATGGTGGACTCTTGAGAAGAAAAAGGTAGCATTAAAGTACGTTAATGCAATCAAGGATATGTATGATGGGGCTACCACATGTGTGAAATCTTGTAATGGAACATCAAGGTATTTCCCTATCACAGTAGGAGTCTACCAAGGTTCAGCTCTTAGTCTTTATCTTTTTGCCTTAGTGATGGATGAACTGATGAGAGATATTCAAGAGGAAGTGCTGTGGTGTATGCTTTTTGCAGATGATATCGTACTTATTGATGAGACCAAAGATGACGTGAATAGGAAATTGGAATTGTTGAGAAGCACTTTGGAGTCTAAAGGATTCAAGATAAGCAAGAGCAAGATGGAGTACATGAAGTGTGAGTTTTCGCGGGATAAGGATGGTGATCAAGACACAGTGCATCTACTTGGTCAAGAGGTACCCAGGAAAGATGTTTTTAGATACTTAGGATCAATGTTGCAAAAAGGTGGTGAGATTGATGAGGATGTAAGTCATAGGATTAGAGCAGGGTGGATGAAATGGCGGAGTGCATCGGGGTTTTTGTGTGACCGCAAGATTCCCCTTAAGCTAAAAGGAAAATTCTATAGAATAGCTGTTAGACCGGCAATGCTATATGGAGCGGAATGCTGGCCAGCACATAGGCAACATGAGCATAAATAGGGGTAGCGAAAATGAGGATGTTAAGGTGGATGTGTGGATATACGAAGATGGATAAGATAAGAAATGAGGATATTCGATGAAAGGTATCAGTGGTACCAGTATGT